>BHFT01003804.1:0-18744 GCA_004320025.1 Laticauda laticaudata | reverse complement strand
CCCCCCCCCCCCCCCGTGAGAACAGAGCTGGAGACAGTATCCTGCAAGCCCAAATAAAGAATGATCAGTCAGTAGGAAAATGGGGTGGGGAATTTTCCTGCAGACTTTTTTAGGGGATTTTCCCAGGGTCTCTGGTCCATGGGATTTAAAATTATGAGTTTGGTGGTCCCTGTAGTCCAAAAGGTTGGCGACCCCTGGTCTAAAGAACTTTAAAACACAAGTCGGACTGAAAGTGAAAAGGTATACATTTTATTTCAAAATGTTTGATTTCTTCATCTTACTGATAATTTAAGTAAACAATAGAAGAGGCTGTTATTATACCCTATATCAAAGCCTGACAGAGATTCTCCTTCTTCCCTCTTTTATTGAAGAGAATCGAGATGAAACTAAGTATTTTTTTCTTTAGTTCTTTCTATTTTTCTGGGTTAGGCTGATGTTTATATAAATCACTGAATTCCTTTTTCAAATACATCTCTGTACTTCTTTACATTATTACAATTAAGCCCTTTCTTTAGAATTGCTAATTTTTAAAAGAAGTTTCCAGTATTATCAAAATCATGTGTGCTTCTTTCAGACCTGATTTTTGATACTTTTTTAATATGCTCCAGTGATTTATTGTTAATTTCCACTAAAAATAGATCAATAAAATGAATAAATTTTCTAATCCTAATTTAATAGTACAGCACTGTTCACAAATATAGGCAAGAAATATACATCTCCCAGGATAATGTTGTAAGATCCTATCTGAGTTGGTCACCAGTACTCTTCCGAGCTTTTGAGCTCGTGCTGGAGCCCTTCCTCAGGGAACTTCTTTCTTTTTATGTGCTTTGAGCTATTTTATGAATCATATTTCTTAATAGTTGATTCATGTGTTGATGGCCAGCAATTTGCTATTGTGTCCTTGTGCTGCCAAGACCTTGACTTCTAAGCACCTGATAAGCTGGTGGTAAATCAGCACTCCTATTGATTGATAAAGAGTTTATTTCCCAGGTTTCAATCATTTCCCTGGCCTTTTTTATATCTGCATGACCAACAATCTTAACAGCTGCAAAATTGAATGTTTGTTTCTGTTCATTGTAATGTAAAGCTACTAATGAGTTCAGGTCTTCTCGTCTGACTGCTCGCTTTGTGTTCCTGGTTAGCTTCCTCCCCATCTGTCCTACATAATCACAGGAATAATCTTTGCAGGTGATCCAGCAGATTACATTAGAAGTATCTCCCACCTCCAAGCAATCTTGGTAATGCATGATTTGTCCTTGTATTGTAGTCACTGGGTGGTGTCCAATGCCCATGTGGTGATCTTGGAAGCTATGTTGTACTGCTTCCGAAATGTTTTTGATGTATGTGTGCCATATAGTAAATCTTGTATCATCTTTCTTCCTTTCTCTCCTTTATTTGAGACATGGGCTTCTTGTAAATGCTTGAGGGTATCTGTTCTGCCTGATTTGTTCACGTAGGTACCTTCTGTCCCATTATTTAGCTTACTGGATACTACAGTGGGTTCTCACCCTGCCATATCGTATGGCAGCCATTTATCCAGGCTTCAGAGATAAGAATGATGGTCACACAGTACACCAGTAGAGAGAAGTTCTCTAAGGATGGGCTCCAGCATGAGCCTGAAAGCTCAGAAGGTGACTGACCCAGGTTGGATCTTGTAGCAATTTTCATTTGAGAGATCCTATTTTTAATCTATACCTAAAAAGGAAACAATAGGTTTCAAAGAAACTGATTAATTTCATTTCATTAATTCTATATGGAGTTTCTCAATCATCCAGGTCATAGTTGTCCCAAACGTGCTTTTTTCATTGTTCATTTTCATTTCATTGAGTATGTCCTCCATTGTAGCCAATTTCTACATGGAAAAGGTAGAAGCCAAATCCCTAGACTCACAAGAATTCCATGCACTCACTTGGGTCAAGATCAAAACACAGGAATTGGAAGTATTCATCAAACATATCAACTCTGTGGAGAGAAACATCAAATTCACCTGGGAAGATGTTAAGGAAAATAGTCTGGCCTTCCTGGACTATGCAGTACACATTAAGGAAGACAGAAACCTTAACATTGAAGTTTACAAAAAACCCACTCACATAGACTAATATTTACATTTTAATCCCCACTAACCACTGGAGCACAAAATGGGAGCCATCAGAAGCTTGTCAAGCCCAAAATTGACATATGTGTAGCCATTTTAGTTAGGCTTAGTATATATTCTTTCTCTTATTTTCTCTTTGGTGGTCATGGGGAAAAGGTTTCTGACTTGCCACATTCCTAAGAGGGGAGGAGTGGAGGTAGAGAGAGTTGTTTAGGCTAGATGATTCTTCCTCCCATGGGAACTTGAGCTGATGGTGCTCAGGCCCTTGAGGTGGAGATTTATGACATCAAGCAACACTAAATTACTTCCATTGGAGAATGTGACTTTTGGGGGTTGTTTCTAACTTCTAATATTATGGGGTAATTCCGGGTTGTGTCAGATCCGGAATTACGGAATGGACTTTGCCAATTTGGTGCTTTCCTAAATAAAATAAATTGTCTTGGAAGATGGACTTTGCTCTTTTCTTTTTAAATGGATTTCATCACTTGGAAACCTGACATTATTCCACATCTCCTAAAAAACATAATCCCAGAGGAGGGTTATTATTCAGGGTCCTGAGCCCTGGCTGCTCATCTGGAATTTTGGGTAACAGCAAAGACTCAGGAAAGATGGCAGAAAGATGGGATACAGGGGCACCAGAACGGGAGTGCAAATTCTGCAGGGGGGCTTGTATTAAGTTGCTGGTTGAGCAGCAGGCTTCCCAATGAATTCCCCAGGAGACCATCAGAGTAATGGCGGTTGTGGAGGTTATTGCGTGCGGGCCCACCCAAAATCCACGAGTGAATGGTCTGAAAGCACAAGTATCCAACAGATGGAAAGAGACCTGCTTGGCCAAGCAACACTTCCTGACCCATTCACTGATTAGCCATTAACTGTAGCCAGGGAGTCTCAAACCACGATCTTAGAGTGGAGAGTAGCAACTGGGCCCATAGAACCTATGGAAGACCACAATGAGCTGTCTGAATGGCAGTACCAAATGGCAATGTGCAGCCAAACTTTTGAAGATCTACCTGACCAGCTGGAATAGCTTGTCACTGGACGTGAAAGCAAGGGCTGGCAAAGAAGGCAAATTCCTACTATTTCTTCTTCCCGTGGGAACTTGAGCTGACTATGCTCAGGCCCCTTGAAGTGGAGATTTATGACATCAAGCAATATTAAATTACTTCTATGGGAGAATGTGACTTTGGGGGGTTGTTTGTACACCTAAACTATGCACAGTCTCAGGACTGATAAGGCATCACGAACTGTGTCAATGTTCACTGACACAATCAGTGTCAATGATAATATCTATGGGCCCTTTTACACCTGTGCAAGTTGCAGTCAATGTCCCTTCAATTTTAAAAGGTAAAGTAGCTGCCCCCGTGCTATTTTAGGAAAAAAAAGATGGGAGGGTTCATCTTTGTGTTGATTTTAAGGGATTAAATTGTGTGAGTATTCACAACACATACCTCCTACCACTCATGAAAGACAAGTTAGGACATTTAGAAAAAGGGAAAGTGTTTACCAAACTAGATCTCCAAGTAGCATATTACCGAATCTGCATCAGAGAAGGAGATGAGTGGAAGATTGCTTTCAATTCAATTAGGCAGCTTTCAGTTCACCGTAATGCCATTTGGATTACAAGGAGCCCTAGGGTCTTCATGCAGCTCATAAATGAAGTCTTACATCAGTGGTTCCCAAAGTGGATGGTACCGCTCCTGGGGGATGGTGGGGGGGCGCTAAGAGGCAAGTGGGCTGGCAGAGGGGCACTTGCACTCTGTCCAGCAGCCTTGGGGGGAAGAAACAGGTGGCACGCAGATGGTTACCTCTCTCTTCCCCCTTGTCATCCAATGCAGCAGCTCTTCCCATGACAGAATCTACCTATGAAATGAACATGTGTCTTTGTGTGTTTGTGTGTGTGTGTATTTGTATGTGTCGAGGGGGAGAAAACATTTTTCTCAGAGCTGGGAGGGGCCAGAACGAGTCGAAGCACCAATGGGAATTCTCCCTGCTCCAGTGTCATCAGTCTCCGGGCAGAGTCATTCACCCAATGGAGGAGAGAGTTCTGAGCAGAGAGAGAGTGGAGCAGTGGGAGGGGGGATCTTTTCAGTTTTGGGGGCTGCATTCTTGGGGGTCTTTTCATGCCGGCTGCGGAGGGAAGGGTTGGACTTCCTTTTGTAACCCCATCGATTCTCATCAAATCTCTTCTTCTGTGTGCCTGGAGGGCAACTAGATGCCCTTGAGTTCCACAGTGCCCTAGAGGCACCCAGGCTGGAGCTGCTGAGACTCAGATGGGCAAATTGGAGCCAGAGCTTGAGGGCTCCCGCTCCACAACTCTGTCTGGAAGGAGGGAGCCCACAGCAGGTCTGCAGAGACACGGGGGAGGCGCAGCCCCACAGCCAGCCAGGACATGGGGGGTCCCACACTCACCTAATCCAATGGGGAACGTCAAGGAAACACCTCAGCTGACAGTCCTGCAGGAATAGATGGAGAGGAAACTGGCAGGGATACCCTCTAAATCCAGCCAGATCTCCTCTTCCCCAGGCCTGCCTCCCCTTGACAGGAGGGATTTCCATAGGGATCTCTCAGTTTTACAGGAGAAACGGCATTTTCCCATCCTTGAAACCTGTGTTTACTCTCGGGAAGAGCTTCCTTCCACTCCCCCTCAGCCCCAATGGTAAGGCATCTCCCTTTCTTTCTGTGGGCTCAGGATCCCACTTTTCCTTGAAAACAGCCCCTGAATGAAGATCCCAGAACAAGTTTTTCCGTTCCTTTCCTTGGACAATTTCAACATCTGCCATCAATTTCAAAGTGTAAACAATCGATACTTTCCATCACAAAAAATATACAAAGTAACATTTTTGGTGGGAATTGCCAATATCAATGCGGACATCAGAAGTGGAGTCACGATGAAACATTTTTTTCCTCAGAATTTGCATATCTTTGGCTGTGGAATAAGGCAGGCACTGCTATAATAAGGGTCCTTTTTTCAAAACCGTTTTCTTTCATTATTTTCTTTAATTATTATTTTATATGGTGTTAAAATAAAAAAATAAAGCAAGTTGAGGAATGAGAAAAGGAAAAGGGAGGAGAACATTTGGAGGTGTTTGAGGTGTTGGCCCCGCAGCAATGTCAGGAAAGTAGAAAAGCCCCAGTCTGGCCTTTGCTTACTTTTCCAAATGTGCTGATCCGCTGTGTTCTAGGTCCGGTCCTGCAGGTCCACCCCATTTTGAACGCCACTGCACTGGAGGGATCTGCCCAGCAAGTCCAAGCCGAACAAGTCACCAAGTAATGGAGTGAGCCTGAAAGAGGGAAAAGAGAAAGAGAGAAGAAAAAGAGGAGAGAGAGAAAGGAAGAAAGAAAGAGAAAAAGGAAAGAAAAAAAAGGGACAAGAAAGAGGGGGGAGGGACGAGAGAGAGAGAGGGAGAAGAGAGATGCGAGAGCGCTGATGCAGTCAGATTCAAATGAGGCCTAGTTTAGACTTGAGGCCTTTTCGCACATTGAACATCTTTGCGCAGCATCTTTGCCAGTACATTGAAACATCTTTGCTTTTATTACAGGTTTTTGTGGATGATATGATCAAGAATTTAATGAGGAAGCTCTACATTTTGTTGAGGCTTTACAACAGGATCCATTGGCCAGACTCCCCTAAAAAATTACTTTTCTTCAATGTATTAGCAGTGCCAATTCTGAAAAAGGCAAAACCAAAACCAAAATTACAAAAGGAAGAGTGCACACACCCTCCTTCTGACCCCTTGCCTGGAGCAGGCTGATTGGACTAGAATCAGATATCTCATTAATCCTCCCTCCCTCCTCCCTCCTTTATTTCTTTTTCTTTCTGTCCCTTCCTTCCATCTCGCTTCTTTTATCTGTCCACTTTTTCTGTCCTTTTCCTTTTTGCTTTTTTCTTCTTTCTCTCTTTCTCTCTCCCTTTCTTTTCTCTCTCTCTTTCTTTCCCTCTCTAGAGCTCACCCCATTGACTTGGTGCAGCTCCATACCTCCATCCGACTTGCTATTGGGCAGGTCCTGTGGCGGCAAATGGGTCATGGGGGTGGACCTGCGGGGCCGGCACCTAGAATGTGGCAGTCGGCGGCACGTTCGAAAAGTAGAGCAAAGCCAGAAGGTCAGTTAATTTTTGCTGCAAAGGAATCACAAAAGCTCTGACTGATGCACAGGAAGAGACACACATGTCATGCAATTCAGCAACAAAAAAATCAAATACAAATAAAACAAATACAAGAATCGGCAAAGCATCTCTATTAGATTCACTATGCACTGCTAGAAAATCTAATCAGAGATGCTTTGCTATTCTATAATGACCCTGCTCCCAGCAGTTATAAGGGAAGTGTGTGGTGTGTGTACGTGCGTGCAAGGCTGTCAAAACTCCAAAAACAGGTCAAGTATCTCTGAGGAGACGCCAGTCATCAAAATTAGAACACTTCTAACAACTGGCCATTAAGTGCAGGACTATTTGTATTCTGGGTTTGCCCAGTCACGCTGGCCACGCCCACCCAGGTCACATGACCACCGAACCATGTCTAAACAGATCGTGTTGACGGAGCAAGCCAGCCCACCCAGTCACATAACGCAAGCCCACACTGCTAGCCAGTCATGTCGCACCTAAGCAACCAAACGCCACGCAGTCATTAAGATGATCAGCAAGCTACATGCTCTAATTAGGCCACCAACAGAAATTTGAATCCCACCCCTGGGTGGGGGGCACCAAGGATGAATTTTGTAGGCCACCAAGGGGTGGTGGACTGAAAAGGTTTAAGAACCATTGTGTAATATCTTTTAATATCTTTAAAGAGGGGGATCCTGGTCTACTTGGCCTGAACATCTATTTACAACTGAAACTCTAAAGAACACATCAAGTTCGGGGTAAGAAGTACTTACAAAACTGTTAGATGCAAAGCTGTATGTGAACTATCCAAATGCGAATCCACAAAGAGTCATTAGATTACTTTTGGCTCCCATTTCAAATCAGAGGATAGGAAATTCACAGCAAAAGTGAAATCTGCCTTGGATTGCGCAAACCCCAAAGATATCACAAACAAAGCTGCAAAAGCTCTTGGGATTTGAAACTTTTTACCGGACATTTACTCTCTTCATATTGCAGAGATTGTATTACTGGTAACAGAACTATTGGAAACTGGGGACTTGGGGGACACCAAGGCAAAACCTGGACAATCCCCTTAAATGGCTTTAGAAGGCCAAAAAAGTTTTTGATTGTTAAACAGGCATTTTCCGCACAGGAACCCCAATTCTAAAACACCCTGATCCCAGCCATTGCTTTTAGCAATGCAAGCCGATGCTAGCGACGTTAGCAGTGGCAGCTGTTCTACATCCAGAAAAATGATAATGAATCTGCAACCCTGTGCATATACATCTGAAAACTCAGACAACTGAAAGCAGGTGGGCTGTATGGGCAGAGAAGCTTATGGCGTTTTCGTGGGCCTTTTACAAAACTTGGAGACAATTTTTAGAGGGAGTAACATTCCATTCGAAGTCGTGGACCAGACCATAAAAACGTAGAAGCTCTTAAAACAGCCAGGAATTTCCTACAGATTAGATGGGTTTCAATACTTCAAAAGATTACTATTTGCAATTCCAAGTACCTTTCCTGGGGGGAGGATCTACTGGCGATGTCTGTTAGGAAGCCCAATTTGACCAGTAAGCAAAACGTATTCACGCCAATCATTCCAGCTCCATCCGCTCAAGAGGACCAGTTCAAGTAATCACACAGGCACAAGCCTAAATAAAAAAAAAAAATCTAAGACAAATGAGAAATGACCAGGAAATTGCAAAATGAATTAACAGCAGATACTTGGTATCAAGAAAATAAGGATTTGTTAACTATTCGAGAGGGTGCAGCATGGAAGGGTTCTAAACTATATGTCCCAAAAACTTTATGTCTTCATGCACTTCAGAAAAGTCATGACTCAAAACAAGCAGGACATTTTGGATATTTAAAAACCCTACACATGGTCAGACGTCAGTTTTGGTAACCAAAAATGAAGCAAGACATTGAGGAGTAAAGAGTTGTGCTACTTGTACCACAAGGAAAACCAGACCAGGAAAACCTCCAGGATTACTACAATCTGGAGCTGAACCATCCCGGCCCTGGGAGGAGATAGGAATGGATTTTATAGTAGATTTACCTGAGAGTCATTTGGACTGTGGACTTGCACACAGTCATTTGGACTGTAGTGAATTTGTTTTCCAAGCAAGCTCATTTTGTTGCATGCCCAGGACTACCATCAGCCAGGAAATTATCCAAAATGTTTGTGAATCAAATATATAGATTGCATGGAGTGCCTCGCAGAATCATTTTAGATAGAGGGGTTCAGTTTACTGCAAAAGGGAGGGAATTTATAAAAGCAATTGGATCTTCTCAAGGTCTAAGCTCAGGATTTTACCCAGAAACTAATGGATTGTGTAAAAAACTAACCAACTTACTGGATAATATTTAAGATGTTATGTAAATTACCAACAAACCAACTGGGCTGATTTGCTACCATTTGCAGATGTTGCTTATAATAACACTGTACATAGCAGTACTGGGTTAACACTTTTCCAAATTAATACTGGGATGGAATTCATTCCCATGCCTGAATTGCCGAGGAACACCCCCTCCCCATCCATGTCAGTAACTGAATGGATGGATGCAATTAAGGAGTCTTGGGAAAACACAAAAAAGGCTTTGAATAAGGCAGCACAAATCCAAAAGATACAAGCTGACAAACATCATTCCTAGCAGCCACAATTTAAAGTGGGAGATAAAGCTTATTTGTCAACTAAATATTTGAAGTTACACATACCTTCTAGGATATTAAGTCCAAAATTTATAGGGCCTTTTTAGATAATTAAAGTAATAAACCCAGTAACTGTGAAATTTAATCCCCCGAGGCAATTGGGGAAAGTATATCTGGTGTTTCATAGTAGTTTATTCAAGCCATTTGTTGATTCTTCATTGAGGCCAGCAGAACATGAAGCTCCAAAGCCTTTGTTCATTGTGGCCATGAACATTATGAGGTTTAGAACATTTTGGATTCTAGGATTTTCAGGGGGAAGTTGCAATATTTGATTCATTGGAAAGGCTATCCAATTTCACAAGCGACTTGGGTAAATAGCTGGAAAGTTAATCCTGATAGATTGGTGGGAAAATTCCATGAAAAATATCCGTACAAGCCTAAGGCGAATTCTGTGCATGGCAGAAGAGGTTAAAATGTGCAGTTTGTGATTGTGTTTAACCTAATTTCAATCTTTTGTGTATTTTATGTTGTTGCAGGGGTTTCTTTTCAAATGAGGGAGTGATTCTTCTTCCTGTGGGAACTTGAGGTGACTGTGCTGAGGCCCCCTTGAGGTGGAGATTTATGACATCAAACAACATTGAATTACTTCTATTGGAAAATGTGACTTTTGGGGGTTGTTTCTAACTTCTAATATTGTGGGGTAATTCCAGGTTGTGTCAGATGCGGATTTACCACGGACTTTGCCAATTTGATGCTTTCCTAAATAAAAGAAATTGTCTTAGAAGATGGACTTTGCTCTTTTCTTTTTAAATGGATTTCATCATTTGGAAACCTGACAAAGCTTACATCACCGAGCTGAAGGCCTGCCTACCAGCAAACATGGACAAGAAAAATATGTAAACCCATCAAGGAAGCCCTCAAAATATGTGGCTATCCCAAGTGGGCCTTCATCAAATCTCAAAAAAGACCCTACAGGAGCTCCTCTGTAACAGACAATGATGAGAACAATAAACAAAGCAACACTGTCATTCCGTACATTGCAGGCATATTGGAAAAGCTCTTTCGCCAACATAACATACATTCACACTTCAAACCCAAGAATATACTAAGGCAGAAGCTTGTCCACTCCAAGGATAAAACACCCAGACAGAAACTGAACAACATGGTATATGCAGTACGATGCAGTGAGCTGTGTGCAGATCTGTACATTGGGGAAACGAAACAACCAGTTCATAAACACCTGGCACAACATAGGAGAACAAACACATCAGGACTAGATTGAGCAATCCATCTGCATTTAAAAGGAATAAGCCACTCTTTTGAAGACAATAAAGTTCATATTTTGGACAGAGAGCATAGCTGGTTTAAAAGAGGGATTAAAGAGGACATCTATGTCAAAATTGAACATCCCTCTCTCAACAGAGGGGGACGATACAACATTATCTATCTCCAATCTACAACAGAGTCCTTTCAACAGTTCCAAGAAGGCTCCACACCAATTTGCACCACTCAAGTGATCCTGATGACACAAATTAACCTCCAGGTGACCTTAATGGCCCACTAAAAGAATGCAAATGACCAGCTGTCTGCAAGGTGTATAAATCCTTCCATTCCCCACTATCCAGTCAGAGCTAAAGAAGCTTCTTGGATAAGAGGCAAAACTTATTTGAAGAAAAGCCAGAAAGACCAATTGCCTCTTTAAAAAAGCACCTTTGGAATTTCATTAATTCATTTACCTTATGTGCTCCGCTGGCTGTAACCCATTCTCTCTGATCTTTAACTGCTGAAAGCTTTTGAATAATATCTGTGAATTAAAGAAACTGAATAAAATATATGCCTCCCATAAAATTCTTATTTTGAATAGTTTTGAGGAAAAGAATCCATATTTACAAAATAGTCATCTGTTTCAGAACTTAATAGATTCTGACACTGATTTTGAAGATTCAGTGTTAGACTTAAGATCTAAAATGAGATGTCTGCAGAAGTGGGGATGTTTAAAAAAATCAAACTGATTATGACTTAGCAAGAATTTGTCAATTTTAACACAAATTAACGCATTTTTTTAAAAAAGGATAAAAATTTAATCATATGGCTGCAGTCCTTTCTTGATTGTCCCATGTGGATATCCTTCAAATACATTAAATCAAAGGATGAAATATGTTCAGCCATGTTTAGAAAAAACCATTAAAATTAGTATAACCTCATTATTCCCGACTAAGATCTATGGTTTTATTGGGTCAGATTGAATTTGAAATACGAAACCAAGTTTTGTATTTCTTTAAGACTTGCAACCTCATCTATTTATTTAGTGTTACTTGTTGTGTTAGAGCAGTTTCAATATTAGAAAGCTTTACAATACTACATATTTCAACCAACATTCAATTTTCCTATTTTATAACTTTACTACTTCATTTTACTGGGAGCTAATTACTTAAACTTACATATCATGTTGACTAGTTTGTCTATGTTATGTTGCTCCTCTCCATAAGCAAGATAATCATTTGTTACTGTTTCCATAGACTGTAAATGACAAAATAATGAAAACATGGTATCAAGAGAAGGTTATGATAACACTTTATAGCACATATGCTCCCAACTTGTAAATGGCATACTTTTTCATAATATACCACATAATAATATTACAACAACGAAACAAAAAATTTATTATTATTACACTGAGATTGCCCAGGAAAAAAATATTAATACAGAACATTAGTCTGGTTTCATACTATGGCTTGGTAATATCACCCAGAATCGCTGGAAACCAGGCAACATGTAAATTTATCTCTTTCTGCTCTTTTGCTTCTTTCCTGACAGTTAGCCACTTACTCAGTTCTTTGTAGTTTATCTTAACATAAACTTTTAGACACAACTCCGATGGCTTAGAAATTTTACTGCATACATGGAATTCAGAATCTTTGAAATGTATGTAATGGGGATATAGACAGTACATATTTTAATGTTATTGTCTTTCCCTTCCAGCTTTCTAAAAATAATTTCTTGATGGTTTGTTTGATGGCTGTTAACTAGCTTAATGTAATAATTTTGTATTTTTGGCAACTACTGATCAAGATTAAAATTCTGGCATCTGAAAGCAGAACCGGAAAAGACTCTGATCTGAAAGTTGGGACAATTGCTTGCCTGTCACTTTAGATCTTTCGTGTGGGACAGGATTGTAAACTTGCAGCCTACAGGCTGGATGTGTCATTCACTGGCCAAGACCACGCCCAGTTTAGCAAAGGGGAAAAAGTCATGATATGTCACATGACGTGATGACACGAGTTTTACATCCACGGTATGGGGGAATCCTTTGGAGAAAGCAATTATATTTGAAAATGTGAGTAATAAAAGGAAATCAGGCCGTCAAAGAACACTATTGCTGGCCATCACCAAGTTGTCATCACCCAGAGCAGAGAAAAACTCAAAGAACTATTGCAAGAAGTGGAGAGACCTGGCCCACAGAATCATCAAGACTCAGGCTTGACTGAATGGATAATATCAATATTACAAACTTTACATCAGGGATGGTCAATTAATTTTTCCAAAGGAAAATTAGAAACTGGGATGATGTGAAGGGCCCATGACATCCTGCTCCTGCAGCCACCCCACCAATGCCAGTGATGCTGCACTGATATTTTGCCCTTCACCAGCACCGCACTGCCCACTCTTTGCTGCTGCCCCACATCGATTTTCTGTCCCCAACCACCAAAGCTGCAGGCCAGAATGGGACTGCTCATAGGCCAGAGGTGGCCTACAAGCTGTAAAATGCTGTATTTTTAAATGTGACAGATTAATCCTATGGGTCTGACATCCCCAAAATGAAGAGGACCACATTTTTTCCAAAGGAGCTTTTTCTTTTTTATATAATTTACAATGTACCCAACTTTCTGCTAATTTGAAATAATAAAATGATTGGGAATTACTCTCAGTCCGGCTGTGGAATAGCAATAGCACTTAGACTTATATACCACTTCACAGTACTTTAAAGCCCTCTCTAAGCGGTTTCCAGAGTCAGCATATTGTCCCCAACAATCTGGGTCCTCATTTTACCCACCTCAGAAGGATGGGAGGCTGAGTCAACCTTGAGCCAGTGAGACCTGAACCACTAAACTGCAGTCAGGAGTCAGTAGAAGTAGCTTGCGATACAGCATTTTAACCACTGCATCACCATGGTTCATGTTACTATTTGCCCCTTTTGTAAGTTGCCATAATTTTCTTCAAATTCTCAATGTTCACTAAACATTAAAATATTTATAATCTTTGCATTAGCTCAATACTGACTTCAGTATTGTCTGACTTCAACACAATAATATGACCAACAATAATATGACCCAGATTCCATCACTCTAATTGAAACATAACAACATTGCAAACGGATGAAAGAAAAAGACCTAATGGCCCACCAAGTCTGCCCTTTGAGATTTTCTTTTTAAATAAATAAATACAGAAAGAAAGAAAGATAAATAAATAAATGGCTCGCATGGTTAGAACACTGAGTTGATTGTCTACAAGCCTGCATTCAAGACCCAAATGTTGCTGTGTGGCAGAGTGAGTTTCCATTATTTACTCCAACTTCTGCAAACTTAGCAGTTCAAAAGCATGCAAATGCCGAGTAGATAAATGGGTATCACTTCTGTGGGCTCATTAATGGGAACATGAAAGGAGCCCCCAACTGGGTATCCCTCCCCCCAGCAACAGTGACATCACTGGTTAATCCTTTCAACCCAAAAAAGCCTTCCAAGATAAATATGAACATTTTTAATTTTTTAATTTTGCTTTTTTAATTTTTTTCTGAATGATGGATTATATGTTTATATCAAGAATTTTGAACTCATTTACTGATGAATGACTCACTATCTAATTTATTATTTCCACTTTGTTCCAAGTTTCCACTACTTTTTGTGAAGCTATACTTTCAAACAATACTTTTGAACTTCCCTCCTGTTGGTTTGAGGTTATGCCCTATATTCTTGATTTTTGCTTAATATTGAAAATACTTAGTACATTTAGAGATTTCAATCACGTCTCCCCTTTTCTTTCTGTCCTTGAGACTGTACATATTCAGTTCCTCCATCATTTTTGTTGTCCGTCTGTGGACTCGCTCAATCTTAGTATCTTTTTTTAAGTGATTACTCCAGAATTGGACACATATTCCAAATAGGGCTATGTAGCAGGATTAGGACCTTCTTTTTCCTGCTGGTGATCCCTTTAGTGATGCATTTCCCATAATTTTGTTTGCCTTCGGAGCTGCCTGGACACTGTTTACTTATTTTACAGTTATCTGCTGTGAGCACATCTAATTCATCTTTTCATCTGTTGTTCTGTCTAACCCATAATATTGTATTCTGCCAGAGGATTCATTTTCCCCAAGAGCATGTTCTTATATTTAGAACTGCAGTCTCCACATTTTTTACCAATTTTCCAGCAATGCCCAATTGTTTTCCATATTACCCCAAATTAAACAAACTACAGCCAAACTTTTGCAAACCCAACAAATATCATAAGATATTTGATATATCTTATATCTTTATGATATAAAATATCATAATAGGGTTTCTTAATAAGATTTCAGGCAAGAATAGTTTGGTATCCTATAATAATGAATAATTTCTCAGGAATAATATTAGTGAATTTCCTTTCACAATCTTCTGAGATTTTGCCAGGGTTTTTTTTTCAAATATTTTACTAATTTTAGAATATGTCACTGTTGCCATTTCCATGTCATAAGTGTAATACAGGAAAAAGTTGTTAATTTCTACCATAAACTGATATTGGTTTAGGAGATGAATATATCTGTAATATGGTAGCTTATTAGTTTGCTTGTCATTATCATATTTAAAAGGATGGTTATCTTTGTTTTCTACCTCTGTCATTATCCAAAAATACTAAAATTTTGCTATGTGTTGTAAAAATAAAACCCAACAGAAGAGGGATGTCAGATCCAAGTATCTGGCATTCTTCAATGGAAGAAGAAGGGAATGGGAATTGGTACAAGTAATCCTTTTTAATGAACCTGAATATATTAAATCTTATATTGAATCTGTATAACTGCACATGATATACAACTGGAGGACTGGAACCAGATGGCTAGAAACTTGTCACCTCTTGGAGAGATAGCAAGAGGAGAAGGGATCATAAAAATTCCAGCTCTGGAAGATACTTCCTGGGAAAATTCTCGAAGATATATTCCCAGGAAAGGGGAGGGAGGAATTAACATCTTGGTTTTTGCTTGACTAAATCCACATCTAAATAAGGGGATAATAAATAACTCCCTTTATCCATTACTGAATGCCTGGAAGCACCTTAGATTCTGCTTTCATTAGTACTGGATTCACTTCCTTTCAATAAAGGATTCCTTTTGAAATACCTAGTTTTCAAAAGTTCATTCTTTTCAGTTGAAGGGGAAAAGTCCACATGCTTACATAAAGCAGAATCTGCAACAGAGGTCAACCTGGAGAGGAATTATTTTTTAAACTTCATTCTACCGAGAGGACCTGCAAAAATGTCTGAATATAGCATGGAGTAAGGGGAAGCCAAATGCTCAGGAGAAACTTCGACAACTACCCAGCCAGATACTGACTTTATGTACCCCATTGAAGACAGTGAAGCTGCCTGCGAAAACTCCACAAAGCCCTGGTGGTCTATAGGCATAGGAAAAAGAGATAGCTCGGATGGAAGAACCAAGAGAGTAACCCTCACCCGGGGTAACTGTAAACCCAGATGGAAAATGGAGCTGGAGGCCCTCTCTCATCAGGAAGAGGAACCACTGGCAGATGACCAATTGAAACGGTACATAAATCAACTCATGAGGGAAGCCCTGGAGGACCTCAATGTGAGGGATGAACCAGGTCACCAAGGGAGGAGAGCGAGGGAACCAGAAATTGAGAGAACCCGAGCCGTCACCCCTAATCCAGCTGAGAATGTTCAGGCATTGGAACAAGCCAGAGCACCAGCAGCCATACCAGGTACCCGACCCCTTGCCATCCCAGAGCAGGGGATTAACCCTGGCCAACCCAGAGACCTACAACTGCAGAGAAAGGTCCCACCCTTGGGGGTAAAATTCGATGGGGATCCCCAAAAACTGGGATTTTTCCTGGTGCAAGTCCTCACCTACATGCAAGAATATGGGCAGAATTTCCTGACCCAGGGGGCCCAAGTGCAAGTCGTTACCCTGGCCTTAAGAGGGGTAGCAGCCAGATGGGTGGTGGCTCTCCACAACATCAATGGCCCAGAACTGAGGAACCTCATCGATTCATGACAGCCCTACGCCACCACTTCGAAGACCCCCCTGCCGATATAAAAGCCTGCGGCCGCATTAGAGTTGTAAAGCAAGGCTGTCGCTTGGTAGCTGAGTATACCAAGGAATTTCATGACCTGGCCGGCATAGTTGACAGGCCAGAAGATATCCTAGTCTGTTGGTTGAAAGATGGATTCAATGATGACTTGTACACTGCCTGCCTGGTCCGTGGGGCCCCAAACCTCCTGCATGAATGATATCTGATTGCAGAGTAGGCAGAGATAGTCATAACCCATAGCCAGTACCACAGTGTCAACGTTTGGAGAAGATCCCCACCCCAGGGAAAGTGGGAATTTTTCAAACCCCAAACCACCATGACTCCAACCATCTGGCTGCTTTAAGTGTTGAAAAGAGTACCATGCAACAGAATGCTGTTCAAAAACCACCACCAGAAAGCCAGACCACCTATCAGGGGAGAAACCTGGAAAATCCAACCCTCGAGGAAAAGAAACTGGCCTGAGAAGCCGATAAGCTGTGAGGTTCCGGTCCCCCCTCCCACCCAGAGGAAGAATCTCCAACACCCCGAGGAGACTTGAGCCAGTCCAAAAACGATCTGGAAGATGACCCACTGATAAGCGACCCAATTGAACCAATCACTCTACCCCTAAGACTGTTTATCCCCAGCCAAAGGAAGGGGGAGGAAGCTGCAGCATTACTGGATTCAGGATGCACCCGGTGCCTAAACAACCCTTCCCTAGAAGAGAAATTGGGAATCCAACTGAAGAAAATAGAAAATCCCATTGCTTTCTGCCAATTAGATGGAACTATAGCGGGAGGGGAGGGGAGCCAGCCAGTTTTGCCACAGAACCATTGACAATGAGACTAGGGAACCATAATGAGATGCTCACATTCATTGTAGCTCCAGAAATTGAAGGGTCACTAGTCCTAGGTCTCACATGGCTGTGGAAATGGAATCCAAAAATAAATTGGAAGAGAGGAACTGTACCTTTCCAGAAACATGTAGCATTTGCAAACAGCCCAGAGGAAAGGAAAAGAAAGGAACAGAGAACAGAGAGCCAGCCATGGCCAGTCAGCCAGCTGAAGCCATTAACATCCCCAATGAGTACCAGGATTTAGCACAAGTATTTAGTGAGGAGGCTTCTGATGAACTCCCACCCCATCATGCACAGGCTGCGCCATTGAAATCCTATCAGGGGCTAAACTTCCAAACCAAAAAGGTACTGCATGTCCCCCAGAGAACTAAACGAACTCAGAACATTTATCGATAAAAACCTAAAAAGGGGTTTCATCAAACCTACCCAATCCAAAATAGCAGCCCCAGTATTATTCCGTGAAAAGAAAAATGGCTCTTTGCCTCTATGTGTGAATTACAAGAATCTTAATGCCATCAGTGTGGAGAATATCTACCCACTACCCCTCATGAAGGACATGTTAGCCCACCTTTCAAAGTTAGACCTGTAAGAGGCATACTACCGCATCAGAATGAGTGGAAGATGGCTTTTAACACCCCACTGGGATGCTACCAATTTAAAGTGCTCCTTTTTGGACTATAAGGAGTACCTGCCGTGTTCATGCAATTAATTAATGAGACTCTCCATGATTCTTTGTACAAAGGGGTTCTTGTTTATCTTGATGATATTTTAATCTACACCAAAACAAAAGAAGAACACATCAAGTTATTCCGAGCAATTCTCACAAAACACCTAAATGCCAAACTATATGCAAAACTCTCTAAATGTGAATTCCACCAAGAAAAAAATGACTACCTGTGATATAGAATATCCCACGAGGGAATAGAGATGGACCCACAAAAACTAAAAGCTGTCACCAATTGTGGACCGTCCCATACGTTGGTTCCTTGTTTAACTAAATCCACATCTAAATAAGGGAAGGGGTTCTAACTCCCTTTATCTATAACTGTATGCCTGGAAGCACCTTAGATTCTGCTTTCACTAGTACTGGATTCACTTCCTTTCAATAAAGGATTCCTTTTGAAATACCTAGTTTTCAGAAGTTCATTCTTTTTGGTTGAAGGGGAAAAGTCCGCATGCTTACAGTTTAGCTCATTACAGTGTACAACCCTGTATACAACAAATAAATATATTTATTAAAAAATTATCTTCTTCCAATAAATGCTATACTTGTGGTAGTAGTAGTTTTCCTAATCACATATAGACTACAAATTAATACCAACTTATATTTACCAAATGATACTGTCGCAGCAGATCTTGCTTTCAAATCAGGACACAAGACCACAAAGGGTAAGGGAATACAGGTTTATTTGCGCAAAAGATTCAGAGCATTAGCATGGCAAATTCTGAACCCCCAGCTATTCCTGGGGGTTGCTTTTATGCATAAGCTCATAATCTCAGATTTTCCCAGGACGTTTTTGCTTATCAGGCTATACTATGTAGTACATATGTACTACAAAAGGGGGAAGGAAGTCTAATTAGTCATTTTGCACAATTCAGCATATACGTGTTTATCTTACACCATCTGTTATTTTCCATACCCAGCCTTACCACTCTTGCCATTTAGCTGTTTACAGAAAATATCTAGTTCATAGGTCATAATACTTAGACTAAAGCCCCTGTCACACTGCACCAACGGATGGAAAGAGGATGTAAAACGGAGAAAAACAATTGCCATCCGTTGGT
>BHFT01003802.1:0-48788 GCA_004320025.1 Laticauda laticaudata | reverse complement strand
AGTGAGTACACAACGGATGCATTGTGTTTTCCAACGGATGGCAAGCTTTTTTTAACATTTTACATCCTCTTTGCATCTGTAAATGCAGTGGGACCGGGCCTTAAATATTTTCACAGCTCTCTTTCTGGCTTGTGCAATATGCAGGTCCTCAATGGGGAAAGCAGGCTGGTTGCAATTATATTTTCTGGAGTCCTAACTGTCCATTGAGGTCTGTGTCTGTCTAGTTTGGTTACTGTGCCAAACCACACTGTTATAGAGGTGCAGATGATAGACTCAGTAATTGCTTTGTAGAACTATATCAGCAGCTCTTTGGGCAGTCTGAGCTTTCTGAGTTGGTGCAGGAAGAACATTCTTTGTTGGGCTTTTTTGATGACCAGTCATTGTCGTATCATCTGCAAATTTCAGTACTTTAACAGGGGGATCCTTTGAGATGCAGTCTTTAGTATACAGAGAATAGAGTAATGGAGAGAGCATGTAGCCCTGGGGGGGGCACCTGTGCTAATTGTGCAGGCATCTGATGTGATTTTGCCTAGCTTCACCTGCTGCTTCCTATCTGTTAGAAAGCTTATGATCCACTTACAAGTGTGGCCAGGCAAAGCATCAGTTTAGGGAGAAAAATATCTGGAATGATTGTATTGAATACCGAGCTGAAGTCTATAAAAAAGGACCCTTGCATAGGTCCTGGTAGATTCAAGAAGTTGTAAGATGTAATGCAGTGCCATATTAACACCATCATCTGTTGATCTATTTGCTCTGTAGGCAAATTGCAAGGGGTCTAACAGCAGATCCGTAATGGTTTTCAGGAAGGCCAGCAGTAGCCTTTCAAAGGTTTTGAATAACTATGGATGTCAGAGCAACTGGTATTTCTTAGCACTGGGGTTATCGTAGAGCATTTGAAGCAAGAAGGAACATAACACATCTTTACTGATTTATTAAAGATGTAGATGAAGAATAGGGTAGATTCCTTCTGAAGAATCTTGTCATTCTCTTCTCAGTCATTCTCTACAAGATCTCCTCCCTTCACAACCTCACTTATAATTATACATATTTGATTAGGAATACTTCTCTGTTTTTCTTCAGGGAAGTAGTGATGGTCTCACTTTTCTAACATTTATACCTTTCATTAATGGGTCTGCATCTGGATTCATGTCCCAACTTTTTCAACCTGATGCTCATTAGATATTTTACAGTACAATTGTTATTATTTCATGACTCAGGGTGGAGTTATCTAGGTAGGATGAGTATATCTCTTAGGTCTTTTCCATTGACTTCTTCAAGGTCATGAAAACAGAGCAAAGTCTGTACAAATAAGAGTATAAAATAGCTTTGGAAGGCATAGAGCTAGCAGGTCAATGCCTTTATGTTTTGGGTCAGTTCTTCAAACGTTGACTCTTGACCATTACATTTACTTGTTTTTGCATTTGGGATGACGCATTTTGAGGCCAGTTCTGATCTCCTAATTAAAATCCATGCACAGATTTAGAACTATGAAATGTAACTAGCAGGGATTATCAGCAAGAGCTTGTGAATTCACAAAGATCCAGGGGTCAGTGCATGATAACTATTACCCTTTGTAGATGAATCATTTTTTTTCCTCATTAGGCCATGAGGTACCAAACATGGAAGGTAATAATGTTAACATATCCAAATGAAACCTTTCATTACTGGTGAATCAGTTACCAAGTGCAGCAATCTGCAAGTCAAATCTGCTCCTTCTGCCTATGTTTTGGTTCCAGGAAAATTTGCTCGGGAATGTAGACATCTTTATTTTTTTCTTTTTATAGATAAGAAATTGTCTTGGGTGCTGCTGAATCACATCACTGCTCCAGTTAACAGAGTACACACTATCTTAATTGGCAGCAGTTTTCCGAGGTTTTTGGACACAGGGGAGATTTCCTAGCCTGGTATTCTTCAACTGCTGTCTGAACTCCAGATTTGTGCATTCCAGAGGTGGGTGTTCAGCTGGTTCTGACCAGTTCTGGAGAACCGGTAGCAGAAATTTTGAGTAGTTCAAAGAACCAGCAAATCCCACCTCTGACTGGCCCCGCCAACCCCATCTTTTCTCTGCCTCCCAAGTCCCAGCTGATTGGCTGGGTCTTCGTTGGTTGCCCTGCACAGGAGAACGGAGCTGGAAAGCAGGTTAGTGGGGTGGGGAGGGAATGGGAATTTTGCAGTAACCTTCCCCTGCCACACCCACCAAGCCACACTCACAAAACCAATTGTAAAAAAAACCGAATCCCACCACTGGTGCATTCTTGCCACAAACCAACGGATCTGTCAATGGACCTGAAGTCTGGCCCAGTAACTTTCCTTTTCCTTCTGGGTGAAGCTTATGAGCATTGCAATGTTCTCATTTTTCCTATATTTACATGAAGGCCACACATGTTCCCTTTCTGAGTTGCATATCTAAAGGAATTGCTGTAGAAGCCATCAAAATGAACCCATCCTCATCTTAAATAAGGATTCATTAATCATCCACATCATATCAGATCAGAAAAATGTCACTTATAATGAAAATGTGCAGAAGAATTTAGCATCATCCAAACAACGTAAAATTAGTTTCTTTATAACTAAGGTAATGATTCTGATCAGGGTGGAAGAGCAGAAAGAATCTGGATAGAGAAAGAAAGAGATATTCCTGCTTCTAATATGCAAATTTGGGAAACACTGGGAAATTATGCAAGTGGGACATGTGAGAAGCAAAGAACTTTGTAAATTTTGTGGGCAAATCATGCCCATTTGTATCTGAACATCTGCATTCTGTGTACATTTTATGTTATGTAGATTATTGATTTTCTAAGCATGCTAATAAAATTAGCAAAATTTGAAAAGTAAGTATTGCCATAGAAATATAGGACATTTTGTAACAAAGATATAGAAACTGAAATATGGACCCAGATTCCTTTTTTATTTCCTTCAAAAAGTTCTCTTATCAGTGATAATAATTCTTCAAGCCAGGTTTGGGGCAACAGTTTGTCAGGAATTGGGATTTTGAGACATTTGATTCAAGTACATTTTACTTATTCCAGAAAGAAAATGATCTCCATTGGTCTGCACAGGTCTTGGAGATCTGATAGGAGGTTCAACTTCACATCCAAAGTGGTTTTGATGCAATGTAAAGATTGCATCAATTGTAGGAAGGGAAGCACTGAAGTTTGTTCACACTAAAACTAAGATTATGTTGTCTATAATGCTCAAATATCAGCAACATCCCTATAATCCTTTTATTACTCCAGAAATACATGATTTACACCACAACTGTTTTGTGCCAAAGCTTGTGTAGAGCTCTTGTTTGTCGCCTAGTTAAGCCCCAGGATCCTTTTTGTTCCCTTAGAGAGATTACATTCTAAATTGCTAAGTGCCATCTTCCAGATGGCAGACGTGTGTTCCTAACATGGTCCTCCACCAGGAAGCTGCTGAGATCAGAATGGAGACCTGTACACAGCTCTGTTTATTTTCTTTCTCCCTAATGGTTAAAGCTATTGTATTTTTCTGGTGGCTCTGGTCTCCAGGTCCTGGCTGGTAGTTCTGAATGGTCTCAAAGAAGAATACTTTCCTGGAATTTGCAGCTTTTCACAAATGATTGTCTATCAGCAAGTGATGTCAGGCCAAAGCAACACACCATAGATGCAGAAGAGCTACTAGATCTGATGGCCCTCACTAGAGCTGTCCTTGTTTAGAACAGGAGTGTCAAAACTTGATTTCATTGAGGGCTGCATCAAGGTTGTGCTTGGCCTTGAGGGGGCAAGAGTGGCCATGACCAGCTCGACATCACTTGTGTTGGGGGTGCCCATGAGGTCCTAGTACTTTTGCCTAATCAGCAAAAATGGGCTCCTGGCCTCTATCTTCAACTGTGATGGCCTCCTGCAACCCTCTGCCAGCAAAAACGGAGCTCAGGAGGGCCATCTGTGGTCCTCCTGAGCTCCATTTTCACTGGCAGAGGACTGCGGGCTAGTCCTTTGCTGTTTCCAGGGCAGTCCCACAGGCCAGATCTAAGCATCCCATGGTCCAGATCTGGCCCCCAGGCCTTGAGTTTGACACCCATGATTTAGATAAACAAAATACTTAAATAACGAAACTGAATTTTAAATCCTAATGTATTAAGATTAATCTCTGTTGGAAAGCAACCATCCTAGTTGGGAGGAGGGATCAAGTGGGGAATTAGTCTGGACTCATTGCATAAATACAAGAGGGCAAGATCGGACCTTCCCTGAATACCTTTGAGCCTCATCTACTTTTCCCAGGTAAAATTTACCAGGCTGTGGAGATTCCTGTGAAATAGGCATAGAACAATGAAGTAGCTAGTTTTAACTCTATATGTGTGGGTCTGGTTTTTCACACCTGAGAATATTTGTGGCAAAGGAGTAATTGAAAATATGGCTCATATTGTGATACAAACTCAGGAATCTGGAAACCCAGTTTGCAAAATATTTTGCAACATTATTTGAGAGAGGAAAGTGAGTAGAAAAAGGGCCTTATTCATTACGTGTTTTTCTCCGAATTGCCAATTTTTCCAGTTCTCTATGGAACCAACGTGGGAGTAAACTGCCTTAGGATTTTCCAGGGGGAAGAGAGAAGCAGCTGAATGCCCCATCTTTCAAATTTCTTGATACACCTTTTCTTTAATGCTTTATTTTTCTATTTGGTATATAATGTCATCTGGGTTTATTGGTGAACACTGCTTCTTTTCTCTGCAGTAGCTCTGGCTGGTGCTTCATGGCTTATAAAGTTTATGATTATTTAGGCATTGCAATTGCTCAGAGATTTTTGCCTGAATGGAAGAGGCATGAAATGTGCTTTTATGGAGTTTTGTAAGATCATTCTGTGGGAATCTCTGAAGTTTCTTTCTTGATGCATTAAAGGTCTATTAAATAGCCCATCATTTTATTGCAGACTAAATTCACATTGGTAAAAATAGTCATTGGGTTGAAAGTAAGCTTTCTCATGAAATCAAGCATGAGTGCGTAACCAATTCTTCTTCCTGCTCAAAATGTACATCACACTAGATCAAGGCAGTGGGCTCCTTTATTTGTCAGCCTTGCAGGGTAGACCAGATGGGCAACACAACCAGATAATGCAACTTTATTTGTTAACAAAAGCTTGCAAGTCTGAAAGTACAATTCTTTCTCCCCTCCCCATTTCCTTTACAGCCCAGGAAACTAGCAAGTGTCTCTTCTGAAGATCTTGTTCCATCTACATTCCTGATGTGGACTTATCTGCCTTTTATCTGATCCTTCCCTTGGTTCATCTCTTTGCCTTGTCTCACAAGGTTACTCCTGCATATCATTGGAGAACAATGTGTACTGTCTTAGAAGATATTTTTTCAGTGAGACATAATTTTCCTCTTTCTAGTGCATTGTTAATAATCCCATAGATCCACTTCAAAAGATCTCCCAATCTTCTGGAGACTTTTGACGAGGCTCATATTGGAGGAAGAACCCTGTCCACTAGCATCCTGTTTCCCAGAAAATACGACCAACCCTGAAAGTAAGCCGTAGCTTGTTTTTTACACATGCACCCAATATAAGCTCTACCCAAAAAATAAGCCCTAATTAAGATCCCGCCCACTCCAGAGTGGACGGGTAAAAATTAAGCTAGGGTGGTGGTGGGTGGTGGTAGAACTGCCCTACTACTTATCTTTGGACAGTTGTAGCCAGGCCTTGCACACCCATTTCTTCTGCAGCCAAACAAGGCTTTCCTGAAGGCCTCTGTAGCTGATAGCAAAGCTCCAGATCAATCTGGAGCTCTATTGTCGGCTGCAGAGGTCTTCAGGAAAGCCTTCCCAGCCACAGAAGTTCCTGAAGGCCTCTGACAGTGAAAAGGAGGCTGGAGGCAATGCGCACAACTGAGGTTTGTCAGTGGATGACGTTCCCCAAAAATAAGACCTGGTGCCTTTTTTTGGTGGTTAAAAAAATATAAGACAGGGTCTTATTTTGGGGGAAACATGGTACTTGCCAGTGCATTAGCAAGAAGAGCCAGTGATCAATCAAAGAACTGATTGAGACTAATATAATTCGATGAGTTTTAAGGAAAAGAATACATGGAAAGACAGAAGCAATAACTAAAATGTGTAAGAGCACAATTCAGAGAAAGAAGGGAAGGAACAATGTCTTTCTTAAGGCAAGTGACTTTTGAATAGCACCTGGTAGTGGCTTGATATGTAGGAGGTTGATTTATATTTACTATAGCAAAAATGTCTAAATTCCTGAGATCTTTGCACTGAGTTCCCCACTCACTACTGTGAGCTTCACTAGCCCATCAGTCTTGATGTACAAAGATGTAAGATCTCACACCTCTGCTTTATATTATATATCTCATTGATGTAACTCATGATATCACTCACATACCTATTTTTCTCCATTCTTAAATATTTTATCTTTATACATATGCCTTCATCCATTCATATCAGCCCAATTAAGTGCTCTACCTTTAAAGATAGTGAATAACATTCTCCATCAAGAATCTTGCATACACCCAGATGCTGATATTGAAATAATTGCAGAACATGTAGTTCTGAAACACCCTACTTATTAACCTTTGAGGACTAATTTAATTAATTAATTCCTAATTAGCAATTATCTGAAACAATTTTAACAGGCACCAGTGAAAAGGGCTGAGTTCTGTATTATAAAAATAAGAATCTGAGAAGTCCAAATATAGTCGGGACATGCTTAGTCTTGGCTTTGAATGGACCTCTGTGCTTGATGTTCTGTATCTAAAGGCTAGGTCCCACTGGCCGACGGATGCAAAAAGTATGCAAAAAGGATACAGCAGACGAGCAAAATTTCAGGGGTGGCTCCATCCGTTGTCATCCGTTCCAAAAAGTGGCGAAAATTTACATAAACAGAACAGAAAAGAATGGAAAAGAACGGACGTGGGTAGTTTGTAGCAGGGATGTTAAACGGATGTTCATAGGAAGCCTAGCGGATGTATAAAGGATGCAAACCGTTCACTGCACATCCTTTCTATTTCCGTGCTACTAACGCTGTGTGGACGTTCCGTGTACCTTTTGTTTCCTCCCTCTNGGATGCCCAGAGGATGCAGAGAGGATACAGCGGACGTTTAACGGATGATAAATGGACATAGAATGTGTGTTGCTCGTATGTCGCGGATTTACATCGTACACGGCGGAAAGTTCATCCGTTCAGAAAGTTTTGTGCAGCTCAAAACTTCTTGCGTGGATGAAATCGCAGTGGACAGATGCTGGAGGGATAGAGCATATGAAACACGTATGCAGTGAGTACACCACGGATGCATCGCGTTTTCCAACGGATGGCAAGCTTTTTTGTCCATTTTATATCCTCTTTGCATCCGTTGGTACAGTGGGACATGGGCTTTAATCTCATTTTTTTTCGGTCTGTGCCTGTATATTCTTTAATAAATGGCAAAATAAGACTCAAAAATGAGAGCGAGAAGTGGAAACCAAGTAAAAAAATGGGGCAAAGGTAGGTTCTGAAAATATCCCATTTTGCAGTATTTTGTAGATGGAAATAGAGACAAACTGATTTCATCCCAGTTCTAATTTGAAGCATCCTTGCCTCCAGATCCAGCCCCTTGCCCATTTGATGTGACTGAAAGTCACCCTGGTTGGATTTACTGGACCCTGAAACAGGTTGTTTGCTCCTGATTAAAAAGCAAGATTTTTTTTTCTTTCTGAATAAGATACACCTAATCAGTTCAGTGATCTACACCTTGTTATCAGCAGTTCCTGCTGTTCCTAATGAAAGGAAATTAATCTTACAGGCCAGGACAGATGAGAAAGTATTTAAGGCAGTCCTTTCAAATATGAGAACTTGTGCCTGTATAAAAAGATTTCAGCCCCACAATGAAAACAGACAGCACATTTTCCCCTCCAGAAAGGAAAGAGAGAGAGTTGAACTTAAAAATTTGAGAATCTTAGCAGGAATTGCCAGGGATATGCTCTGCCCATTTTGGAGGCCCATCAGTTGAGAAGAAGAATGGTTCCTGCTTCCATGAAAATCTGGGCTGAGAATGTACGATGACTCTTTTATGCTGCAATAATAACTTATCCTTTGCCCATATTTGATTTTATGTCTGCCAATGAGCAACCACAGTGAGATACCACCTTCCGCTTGCATTTCACAACCAGTGCATTTTTATTCCCAGAAATCAAAACAGGAACAAACTGAAAACAAACAAAACCCCCAAATCCTTTGCATGGAGGAATTGGTTTAACATTACAAATCTAATCCTTTGGAAGCACATTGCTTCGTGCTTGGTATCATTTTGTTTCAAGGCAATCATGCCTCTGCCTTTTTTCCTAGCCAGTCAACACAAAATGTCATTTATGATTATCAGTTCAGCCAGATGCAGATGCTAAGGCCTTGCTTTCAGAATGCTTGATACCATTCATTATCATTTAGTCAAAGATCTGACTTTTTGACCATCTGGTCTGCAAAATGAGATCCCCACCAAGCTGGTTGCTTTGCAACAGGATGGAGCAAACAAGTCTGTCCTATTGAAATATGGAAGAGACCAGACTGGGTCTTGTAGCTGGATAAAACTTGGCAAGGGGCAGAATATCCAAGAGGATGAAGAGAGCGTTCCAGCCACTATTACGTTCATTTGCCTTTTCAAATTACTGTTTCCTACCCTGCTGTTTAGGACAGGCTCTGACAACAAATGTTGTAGAAGGAATCCAGCAATGGAATTAATAATTTGTGTTTATCTGGTTTCCTCCAGAGGTGTTGACCATGTTGACAGGAAATCTGAGTATTACAAACCTAACTCATCTGCAGGGAGGGGATGGGAATACAATCTACCTAATTTTCTGTCCTCACTGTAAGTTTTTCTGTATGCAGCTCGACATGCAGCTAAACCCATGTATCCTTCAATAAAACAGACTGTGTGCATAGATCTGAATGCTTTATTGAAAGAACAGGATATGGTGAAACTGGGGGAAGTAGGAATACACATGCTGAGAGCCAAATGTAAGATAGGCAATATTGGGTTACTGCTAAACATAACAATAAATACAAGTAATTTAAATCTCATAGTGATGCTCTGTGTGTGGGATGTGGGTTTGTCCTTGGATGACCAGGTGCCACAGATTAAGATGAATTCTTCTTTGTGCAGAAGCCTTCTCCAAAAGCTAAAAGAAATGTCTGGCTTCCCAGCCTGCACTTGTTTTGAGAATGTGGTCTGATGGGTTAAAGAGGTTGGATCAGCTTCAAACAATATAATTGGTAATCATCTCTCCAGCCACTAGATGGGGCTAGAGAGCAATAACAGTATATAAAAGTTATATGCTGGGGCATGACACTAATGAATACCTCAACAGTCAGTTTTTGCAGACCTGCGGACACAAGAGCTGACACAGCTCTGAAGAGAAATCAAGAGGGTGATTAAATAAGTGAATGCTACCTTTGTAAATGTCAGCCCTTCAAGGTAGCCAAAACCAGGAAACAGTCAGTAGAAATACTGGACTTGTGCCTTATTGATATAGACCAGGTGTCAAACTCGTTTCATCATGGTGTTGTCATGTGACATATCAGGACTTTCCTCCCTTCACTAAACCAGGTGGGGGTGGGGCCAGGGCCAGCACATGAAGTATCTGATCCATGGGCTGTGAGTTTGACACCCCTGATATAGACTACCTTGAAATCCCTTCCTCTTATACCAAAGAGTATCAAGGAGTATCAGGGAGCTTATATGTGTTTTGGCTTCCTCCCAGCTGTGGTTGCTGCATTATCTGGTAGAAGTCTGCAATTAATCATCCTTGCCTGCTGTAGTAATTCCTTCAGTGTGGTGTATTGGGTTTTTTATTTTGAATTAACTTTACTTTGGGTACGGACTGCATTTACTTTCTCCGCAAACTGTTTTCTGTAAGAGGATAATTGGACATTGGGGACAAGTTGGAGGCATTAAAGGGACTTTCTTCTATTTTTGTGACCTGGTTATTTTTGTGTCATGCCCTGGGTCATCACACTAGGCCTGACCAGATAAGAAGCTAAAAAAAAAGAGCTATTTCCACTATGAGGGTAGGCTGTGCAGCTTGGAAGAGGGTAGGCTGTGCAGCTTGGAAGACCATCATGCATAGCTGGTGGAGATTGCAGGTGTGATAAAGGATAACAGCCCATACCTGTTGTGCATTACTGGACATTCAAAACATTTTTCTGTGGTGGTCAAATGCCAGCTAGAATAAAATAAACAAAATTAGAGAATACCCAAAACAGGATAGGTCTATGTTGTCCAAAACCAGGTTGCTTGGTAAGAATACACTAGGTTCATAAATAAATAAACAGATGAGGTATCCCAGACAGGATATTTACAGATAGCCACTGATATTTCAAACAGAAAAATGAGCATATAATGCATTATACTGAGTACCCTGTCTTCCTTTCAGTGCTACTTTCAGTGTTTGTAAAATACTATTGTTATTTCACTTTCTCCTCCATTTTCTTCCATTGTTTTTAAAATCTTTATTTTGCAATGGGAAGCATCCCTTATCCATACTTTAAAAGTTGTGATTGAAGGATTGCACAAGTATTAGTGTAGATTTTATGAGTACCCTTACTAAATATTTCTTTCCTGTATTCCTGTATTTTTGTTTTCACTTCTTTTATAGCATTTTTAAAAACCAGAAAGTTCTGAAATAAAATGGCAGTGGATGAAATGTACTTTCAACTGATTTCAGTGGATGATTAGTTCTCACCCCTCAACTTCAAGTCTCTCCGTTGTAAAAAGAACTTTCACCTTGCAGGATCATCCTTTATATCTTAATCCCTTTAATCAGGGTGGAGTCAGGGCAACTGAATGGACCTGAGAGTTTACTGGCCAGATGCCCTTCTTGACATTACGTGGAATTCACAGGAGATATTTTCTCTTTGTGCCCTGATAGAGAAACATCTGTCGCTGCCTAGGATTGAACTCTCAATCTTCCAAGTGGGAGGCAAGCATTTTTACCATGCTGCTCATCCTTTATATCTTATTAGCCTCCCTTCCCCAAACTGAAAATGATTCTTTTGCAGCCAAGTTCTCACAAAGTTCCCTTTAACAAATTTATCCTTCATATCTTAATAAATCTTGCTAAAGAGAACTTTGTGAGAACTTGGCTGCAAAAGAATCATTTTCAGATTGGGGAAAGGGGGACTGCCTAATAAGAAAAGATGGAAATTGCTGGATATGTACTATATGTATAGAGAGGCAGGACGTGGCAGTCACAACCTCCCCCTGGGTCTCTGGTAGTGTAAATAACTATCAGAAATAAAAGTTTGCTAATTTATACTCAATTTATACTCATTCTATTATAAATACACAACTTCAAATAGTGGGCTTTGAATGTAGCTTATCTAGAGAATGTTGTTCTGAGAGGGGACATGCATTTTTAAATTTAATTTAAATTAAATTATAAATGAAAAAAAAAACTTTCATTACTCATCTTTTTAAAAAGCCTCATGCTTTCTCCGCTTCTCAAAAAAAGATTGATTTAGGCAAATCACAAAATATGACAGATAATAATAGAAAAGAGACCATTTTTCTCTCTCTACCTCCAAATTATTTGATTATCATGTTAATTTTGCTGTTTAGTTTTGTCTCAATTTTGTTTTGTTTTGTTTTCAATTTAATATGGCAGAGTTTTAGAAATAATATGAAGGTAGTTTATAGGTAGGTTGACTTCTTTTCAATTATTCATCCAATTCATTCAGTTTATTCATCCAATTTTTATTTAGATGTTTGCTCCGTCCTTTTAATTGCAGGCCAAGCATTGGTACAACAATAGTAACATTTTTGAGGGAAAAAAATTATGAATCACAAATCATGAAAATGGAAAATGGTATAATTGAATGATTGCAATTAGGGGAGAAAGAAAAGAAGAAAGTAATTATTCTGCACATACAGAATGGTTTCCACCAAGTGGGGGAATAAAAATCAGAAAAGTATATTTATAAATAGTGGCATAAGCCATGCTTTGAATTTCAAGCTAGAAATAACTGTCCTGAATTCAGAATGCCTTGTGTTGTCTAAAATCTTCACTGGTGCTAAAAAGTTTATGAATCCTTTTGTATCTTCAATATTTCTGCATCAATAAGACTGAAAACACAATCTGTTCTGCACACAAGCCCTAAAACTAGATAAAGAGAACCCAATTAAACAAAAGAGTCGCCAATATCATACTTCCTCATTTACGTATTGAAGAAAAAGTTATATACTGGAGAAGAAATCATGACCTATTGGTATAGAAGTGTTGAACATTCAGAGAAGCTCACAAACTCTTAAGCACCACTGTAGACGTTTTAGATGCAATGAACATTTCCTAATTGTAGATTGCTCATTTATTTTTATTACAATAGCAATGCCTTGTGTCCTCAGAGTATGAAAAGTACCCAGTCATATGGACATGTGACTTTGTACATTCAGATCCATGATGTGGGATTTGTTGATGTGTGCGATGTGAGAGACATTGGTATAGCAGCCATGATGATGCTATATATGGCAGGATGGCACTTGAAAGTTGACATTAGGATGTTCCTAGGTCAGCCTAGCTTCCCTTGAAGATGGCTTATGGATAGAATTGGGGTAAAGTGAATCAGTTTGAAATAACTGTTTAAGGCAGAGGACGCAAGCTTTAAAAAAAAAAGTCCTATCCAATTTCAACATGTTCATGCAGATAACCTGCAGCAGCTTCTTCCTCTCTAGATCTTGATGTACATATCAGAAGAACAGAAGAACAAATTTGGAAGGGTCCTTGGAGGTCTTCTACTCCAACCCTGTGCTCAAGTAAGAGACCCTATACTATTTCAAACAATGGCTGTCCAATCTCTTCTTAAAATTTGCTTCTGGATGCAATTCAAGGTGCTGGTTGTCACTTTTAAAGCCTTTCATGGCTTCGGTCCAGGTTATCTCTTGCCAGTCACATCTACCTGACCCATCAGAGTTGGTGTCAGCTTTGGAAGCCATATTAGTACCAGGAGCTTCCACGCTGCCACGTTCCTGTGTCTGGGAAAGGAGGAGGGGGGATTTTTTAGAGTGTTGGTAGTTAGACATAATAGCATTCTTCTTTTCAGTCAAGGTCATGTTATTCCTGCACCTGGAGGAGGAGTGGTTGAAGAGATGTCTCAAGTTGGGACGGTTGGTGAATGGACCATGTGATGGACTGATGGGTGCAGGGGTTGGGTTTTGACTTTTGAATTACTAAGGGAAAACCCGGAACTCTCCGATTCGGGTTTTCCCAGATGTGCCAGTATAACTACTCTAATAAAAGGAAACTTTGAGAAAATGCCTGTCTTGGAGTTTTTAATTGGAGTTGGGTTTTTTTGGAACCCTGACAGTTGGAAGACAAGGAATGTTGCAGTTCGCATCCCCTAGGGAGATACACATGGTGGGACCCAGAAGAAGGGCCTTCTCCATGGTGGCTTCCTCTCTCTAGAACATCATTCCCCCAGAGATTATAATGGCCCCCATTGTAGCACTCTTCTGGAAGGCGCTGAAGACCTGGTTCTACCAGCAGGCCTGGGGAGCCCAGAGTGGGATGGAGTCCATCAAATGGCTTGTATGAATATGTGTTGTCAATGGAATGGGACTGGCTGGCTATTATTTTATTATTTTGTATTATTTTATTATTTTCTTTTATTATTTTTATATTTGTGTAAGCCACCTTGAGTTGCCATGGGTGAGTAGGCAGCAATATAAATTTTCTAAAATAAATTAAATAGAAGCCTCCAGTGATCTAGCACTCACAACTTCTGATGGCAAGCTGTTTCGCTGATTAATTGTTCTCACTGTCAGTAAATTCTCCCCTTAGTTCTAGGTTGCTTCTCTCCTTGATTAGTTTCCACCCATTGCTTCTTGTCCTGCCCTCAGGAGCTTTGGTTGCAACCTGGATATCTGCCAATGCACACCCTTCACACTCCTTAAGGCAACCCGTCTGGAAAGCATGCTAGGGGGAAATCACAGACACTAGTAGGCACAAAAACACATAATTATTGGTGTTGGATTGCACAGTGTAAATCCAGGCCATCCCCATTGTTGGTTTCAAGAACTGTGAGACACGTCTGTAAAGGAGTCATTTCAAGATTGAGGAAATGAAGAGAGATGATGCTCGTTGGTCAGATAATTTCATCACCATTAAAGAAAGTGTCCTAACAGCTTAGCCTCTCTTCGCCATGAAAGGAAACTGAGCAGAGGTTCATTTCTTTGGCTGAAGAAATGGCTTTTGTCAAGGGCTTTTCTTTTCTCCCCAACCCAGAACAATCTAGCAGAAAGCATCCGTAGGTTTGTTTTCAATTGAACAATTGTGTCAGGGTTTGACAAATAGACCTGATGTAGCATGAAATGGCCAGTTAGAGAAAAAGAAAAGGGAAAAAAATCCTTTATCACTTGATTCTATTGATTCTATTGATCTCATAAATTGGTCCCTGAAGGGGACGAGCTATGAGTTGAAAAGTCCCAGTAAAGATCTCATTTCTTTACAATTTCCTGAGGTGGCTTTGGATGAGGAGAGAGGTTTCAAGCCATGATTCTCCCTGTCCCCATGCAGATTAGCCGAGCTCCTGGGTGAAGTTCCAGGCTTAATAGAGAGGGGGATTCCTACTGATATAATGTCAAACTGTACAAACAGTGGACAGGCCACTTATGATGGATGGATGGGTGGATAGATAGGTGATAGAAACAGATCGATGATAGATGATAGATAGATGATAGATGATAATTATAGAAAGATGATAGATGATAGATATATAACAATAGATAGATATCGATTGATAGATAGATGATAGATACCAATAGATACAGATTGATGATAGATAGATGACAGATGGATAAATGATAGATAGATAGATAGATAGATAGAAAGATAGATAGATAGATAGATAGATAGATAGATGGATACCAATAGATACCGATAGATACAGATCAATGATAGAAGATAGATAGATGGATACCAATAGACACTGACAGATACTGATAGATAGATACTGATAGATACAGATTGATGATAGATAGATGATAGATGGATAGATGATAGATAGATAGATACATTTAGATAGAGACTATAGATAGATCTTGATATTTATTAAACATAAATAAAACTAAAAATTGTTAATTAGTAAACCTTAATCTCTTCCTTGCCATCTTTGTCAATTCTTAAGTCAATTTTAATATTAATATTCTTTTGATATTTTATTCTGTTGCTTTGGTTGATTGTATGCAGCCTAGAGTCACCTCTAGGTGAGATAGGCAGCATATAAGTTTGATAAATAAATAAGATAAAGGTGGGAAAAAGGAGTGAGAGAGGTACTTGAGCAACAGGCAAGAGATATAAAGAGCGGTAAACTTAAGAACAATGGTCTATACATATGCATCAAAAAGTTTCCAGAGCCATGGGAAACTATCCTGTAATTAGTACTAACTGTCCCAAAGGGCTTGGCTTCACCTAATTTCTGTACACAATAGCAGTTGATGAAACCATATGATGAATCAATCAGAATAGAACTGGAAGGGACTTTGCAGGTCTTCTAGTCCAACCCTCTGCTAAAGCAGGAGACCATTTCAGATAGGTCTTTTCTTAAAAATCTTCAGTGATGAAACACCTACAACCTCTGAAGGCAAGCTGTTCCACTGGTTAATTGTTCGGAAGTTTCGCCTTAATTCCAAGTTGCTTCTCTCCTAGTTTCCATTCATTGTATCCAACAGTTGTCCTCATCCATGTGGTCATCCAGGAGTCAGTCTCAATTTGAAGGAGATTGTTGAGAAACTCCCAGCCAGGCAGGGATAAAAGTTGATGGTGATAGTTCTGGTATTTTTACTAGTTTTTACTATCGCCAAAACCGAACACTTCAACAACAGAATAATCAGAGAAGCCATAGAGATAGAAAAACGCACACACAGCATGAATATAAACGATCGATGATACCTCCCGTCCTTACAACCATTTCGAAAACCGCCCTCATTAATAAACTAGTAATCCTAACATGAAAGAATGTGCGGTGTGTGTGTGCTGTTCAGCTTCCTTCGGTATTTATCCACGTATCATTGTATGCTTTAAAGTTGTAAGCAAACGTTCAGCCAGAATCGCATCTGCAATCATCAGGCTTCCTGTAATTGATCTGTATGTTCAATACAGAATATTCAATAAGAAGCTGCATGATGCAGAGGATTCTGTGAAAACGTGCTACAACTTTAAAAGCACCACAATGACGGAGATAATATATATATTTGTTTTTTTAAAAGTTTTTGCGTTGTACTTACAATGTGTGGGCTGTCAGCTTCCTACGGGTATTATCCACGTTCATTGTAGTGGCTTTAAATTGTCAGACAACGTTTCTGTTTAAAAAACGTTTAAAGTTGTTAGCAACGCAGCTGCAGAGACAACATGCAACACCAACCTGCTTCAAATTAACATTTTTCATCACAGCCGCACTACTAAACGATTGCCTGAAAAAACCAGAAATGGTTTTTACTCAAGAACTTTAAGTTCACAAGGAAAAGAATTTCCAAATTGGATCAGTTAAACAACAGATTGCTAGCACTACACCTGCGAATTGCAGCAGCAAAAATCCACCCTCTACTTTGGGAATAAAACAAACTTGGAGAGGTAAACTCTGAAACCACTTACAAAAAATTGAAAACTCTTAAACTAAAGAAATTAGAACATGACAAGAAGAAAACCCCAACAACTCAACAACCAACACCTGAAACAATTATGTATTATAATGTTTCCAACAGAGAATCCAACAAAACAGAAAACAAGATTCCTAACCCAAAGGATTTCAATGTATGCCAATAGCCACCAAAAAATCCCCCACCATCATATGTGCCAGTAGATATCCAGGCCTCACCAAATAAATACAGAATTGAAGCTGACAGAATAGACACAGGTTGACAAACATCTTATGCACAGCAACCACCAAATTAATGTGAAAAAGTGAATTCAGAGCCATACAAACTGAAAAAATGATAAACAGCATAATAATACTCCCACAGACAAAGGGATCGCATAGTAGTAATGGATAGAAAAGACTACGAAACAAAATGACAGACCTTACTCCAAACTCCACATAGCAAAACCTATTAAAAACAACCCAACCACATATCTGGAAAATAACAAGAAGAAAATTATAACAGCCACATTAGCAAAGAATCCAACAGGACGGAATCATCCAAGAGAAAATCTTCCAGAATTGCCCCAAACTATACGGCCTCCCAAAAATACACAAAGGAAGCATACCTCTCAGACCCATAGTCAGCTCCAAAGGAGCACCATATAGAAACCAGCTAACACTTAGCAAAACAACTACAAAGCCCCATGCTGAACCGCAGCATTATATGTAGAAAACTCATACCAATTTCTTAGAATATGATCAAAGATTTACATGTGACAAGAAAGAATTGCTGTAAGTTCAATCTGGTTTTCACTATTCACTCAATCCGATAAAAGAAACTTCGAAATCATCAAAAAATAAATACCACAGACTAATAAACCTTAGGGAACTAACAGAAAACTGCCTAACCCAACACATATTTCACATACAAAGGGACAAAGATACAAGCAAATTGAATGGAGCCCATGATCACCCTGCTCACCAGTCATTTCAAACCTGTCATGAAGAATTCAATTCCAGAGCCTGGCTAATGCCACCCACAAACCCAAACTGTAGGCTAAGATACATCGATGACACATTTGTGACTTGGCCCCCATGGAAAAGAAAACGTAAACAATTTCCTTAACACACCCTAACACCCAGCCACACACCCCAAAATCAAGTTTCACCCATCGGAAACGGAAATCAAACAAACAAACTACCATTCCTAATATGTACTTAAAATCTACCAAAAGACAATGGCACACTGGACACACCGTATACCAGAGGACAACACAACACCAACCGTTCACCTCAAGACCCAATCCCACCAACACCCAGCAAATAACTTCCGTGCCAAAACACTAATTGCCAGAACCAAACGCACTGGGAAGCAAGAACATATAAAGACTGAACTATGCAACCATGACTTAAAGTAATTGACAGCAACGGTTCCAAAAAACAAAATCACCAGCTTGCAATCCACAAAAACCGCACCAAGGACATAACAGGAACTAGAAGATCCAACTAACTATGGAACACGTCTTGCCCTACATAAAGAGTACTCAGATAAAATCAGTAGCATACTACCAGTCATCAAATCAAGACTGCCTTCAAATTAGACAAAAAATACAGCCATCCTTTAGAACCCAAAGACAAAACATTGACGTGATAAACACCAAGGCATATACAACTTCCCTGTGCATCAATGCCTGCAATACATGAAACCAATAGAAGAATAAGTACCCACCTGGATTGAACACAAAATTCAGTAAAAAAGCTGGAAACACCACCTCTCACTAGTCAAACACATGAAAACCACAGGTCATAACATCAACTTCAATAGGCACTAAATCCCTAGCCACCATAGAAAACCCCAGCCACAACAATAGAGAACGATAGAAATTGAAAAAAAAGACCTGAAAGCCATGAATAGAAGAGATGATATCCAGCAGGAACTGTCAATCATTATGAAGCGCACTCTTCAAATAGAAAGAATATCCAACACACAAGCCAGGCAAACACGATGTGCACAAACAGGAACTCCCCATACTCCAGCTCAACACACCCCCCACCAGGCACCAGATGAAACCTAGATTCCTAATACGATAATAGCCATTCATTTCACGCGAAGGCCATAGCTGCACTGAAAGCCTCCAATACGAAACACAGTGTTGCCAGCCAAATCAAAGCACAAAAACAGACAGAGAAACCAGAACCCCAATTGATTTTTGGTGCTGTGTGCTGTTTAGGTGTGTTAGGAAATTGTTCTTAAGTTTTCTTTTCCATGGGGCCAAATCACAAAATGTTTCTCAATGTATCTTAGCCATAGTTGGGTTTGTGGGTGCATTAGCACGGATTTGGATTCAAATGTCTTCATGAACAGGTTTGGAATGACGGGATGACAGTTGATCCCAATTAGGGCTCTTCAATTTGCTTGTATCTTTGTCCGTTTATATGAAATATGTGTTGGTTAGCAGTGTTCTGTTAGTTCCATGAGTTTTAGCTGGTTGGTATTTTTTTTGATGATTTCAAGAGTTTCTTTTAATGGACGAGTGCAATAGTGAAACCACATCTGAAACTTACAAGCAGATCTTCTATGTGCATGGTAATCTTTGATCATTTCCAAGAAGTGGTATGAGTTTTGGTACATGTGAAGCTGTGTTTCAGCATGGTGGTCAATGGCGGTAAAACCCGCACTATAGAAAACCCAGCCATAGAATTATCAGAGAAGCCGTTAGAGATTTGAAAGAAAACCTGAAGCGATGAAATATTAAAATGAATTCTACCGATTCAATTATTGCGAAGCCATGCACTCACAAACAAAAATCTCCCACCCAAGTCAGCAACACCTGGCACAAACAATTCCCCCATACCTCAGCTCAAACACAACCCCACCAGCACGCCAGAATGTGAATACCTAGCTTACTAAATAATGATATCCGTCAATTTAGTTCGGAGCCCAAAGCTGCACTAAAAAATATCCAATACAGTAACACAAATCGATGCCAGCCATCAAGACAAACAAAAAGCCACAAAACAGACAGAAGATATTAGAAACACCAATCAAGCAGAACACAGCAAACTCCAAGGCCAATAAACACAGACTAAGACTCCCAACCAATCAGATGAAGAAAAAACCATTCTGGCACAGCAGTAGGGTAGCACCAAATTTAAACCTGAAACAACTGTGGTAGCCTGACTCACAGACGAACCCAATACAGAAGCCTGATAATGGCAAATGAAATTCTGCCGAAACGTTGCTACAACTTTAAAGGCACAACTATGATGTTGTGGGGAAAAACCCGAACAAAGCTGAATACCATACATATAATTACCTGTGAAAAGTTAAGAAAACACACACACACACACACACATATCTACACACAATAGATTCTACATTCTGCTTTCAATCATCACATTTTTTTCTTCCACAACTAGCTTGCATTTCCTGTGTAGAAAAAGTCCCTAAGAATAATCCCCTCTGCTTACTGTCCATGTTTTAAAATTCATTGCTAGAAGTGTTATTCCCCATCATCTTGTTCAATCCTTCTCGGTATGCTAGTCTGAAACTGCTTCTCATCTCCATATGTGGGCACAAGTGGATATTCTGTTTTGTTTTGGTATCATGAAGTGCCAGGATTGATTTGAGGGCTCCAGATCACTCACCATGACAGAGTATAGTTGATGCTTTGATCACTTAAAATGAGTTCTGTCTATCAGTGCCTTCAAAAAATGTTACGCTTGGTGGTGGAGAAAGTGTCAAGTTTTATCTCTGATGAAACTAATATTAAATGAAATTAATGTCAACAGTTTCTTTCCCCTCTGGGCACATCCTGTGAGATGGACAGAAGTTATGACTGGCTAATGTAGTCTTGTTTATATCACTGTCAAAATTCTAATGGATAGGGAGAACAAACTGGGACTACTTACTTAATTTATTTTTCATTTATAGCAGTCAGTCATGAGCTGGTTATACATACACACACACACACACACACACACCGTTGGCATGTCGAAGGCGAATAGGAGGAAATGACCAATATTTGTTGAGAACACTTGTGAAGGATGTCATCAGAAAATAAACAATGGGAATAATTTTAATGAAATAACTGATATGACTTTGAAATGATGGATTTCAAAGACTGAATTTCTGGGATAAAATACATGGACATTTTGGTAATGCCTGGGAAAAAAATAGGATAATATGTCTCTTCCTACTCTGTGTGTGTGTGTATGTAATGATGGTGCTGTAAATGGATGAAAATGGCATCTGCAGAGAGTCATAGGGATGCAAAGGGTAGGACTTACAATATGTGGCAGAAATATGGTCCCTTTTGAATTTCCACTGCAACATTGCACATAAGCATAAGACACAGATCTTGAGTTACGGTATCACAAAACATGCCTTGGCATTGTGATAACATTTTGGCTCTCTGTTAACGCTTCTGGCTAGGATCGATAATGGCAGGCTATATTACTGCAGTTCTGGTAGCTGGCTCTGCTAAGACTTTGTTCATAGGATTATTTGGGGTGGGGTGGGGTGGGGGGAGAAACCACAGCATTATACCCAGAGATAACCAAGTGCATATCATTCTTCCATAGGTTCCTGGCTTATTAAGGGTTAGACAACAACCAATGGAAGTCACAGGAAGCAATTATCTAGGACAGGAGGCTCCAACCTTGGCAACTTTAAGACTTGTGGACTTTGCTCGGCAAAGCTGGCTGAGGAATTCTGGAAGTTGAAATACACAAGTCTTAAAGTTGCCAAGGTTGGAGACCCTTGATTTAGGATAGCTCCATCTTGTGCCCTCAAGCATCTTGAGGCAATTCAAAACTTGCACAAGCCTTGTGAAAATGGGATCCATTTTTTAGCTCTCTGGTCTGTTTCCTGAGGAAGGAACCATTTTTAGGAGACCCCCACAAGTGTTTCTCGTGACTTAAAGAAGGTTGCTTTTGGGAAGAGCCCATCACCTTGGCTTCCATATACTGTGTCCATGTGACTTCTGTCTTGTTGTAATCTTATAAGTTTCTCCTTAATTATAGGTTGCTTCTCTTCTTGATTAATTTCCATCCATTGTTTGTTGTCCTGCCCTCTGGTGCACTGGAGAATAAGTTGACCCTCTCTTCTTTGTGGCAGCCTCTCTAATACTGGAATATTGTTATCATATCCCTCCCTTGTCCTTCTTTTCTCTAGACTAGCCAAACCTAAATCCTGCAGCTGTTCTTCATGTATTTTAGTCTCCAGGCCTTCAATCATCTTAGTTGCTCTTCTCTGAACTTTTTCCAAAGTCCCAACATCTTTTTTGTAATGTGGTGCCCAAAACTGGATGCAGTAGCCGAGGTGTAGCTTTATAGAGGCTTCATAAAACTGTACTAATATTTCATGTGATTTTGATTCGATGCCTCTGTTTTTACAACCAAAGATAATATTAGCTTTTTTGGCTGACTCATGTTTTAAGTGATCGTCCACTAGGACTCCAAGGTCCCTCTCACAGTTGCTGTTTTTCAGCCAGGCCTTGCCTAATCTGTAGTTATACCTTTGGTTTTTCCTACCCTGGTGTAAGATCTTGTTTTTCTCCACATTAAATGCCATTTTGTTGGATAGAGCCCATTTTTCAAGTTTGTCAAGATCTTTTGGGGTCCTGAGGTTTTCTTCTTGGGTGTTGGTTATTCCTGCCAGCTTAGTGTTATCTACCAATTTGATGAATTCCCCTTCTATTCCCTCATCTAAGTCACTTATGAAGATATTGAAGATTACTGGGCCTAAGATGGAACCTTGTGGCACCCCACTGTTTACTTCCCTCCATGCAGATATAATACCATTGAAGACTATTTATTGTGTATGGTTTGTCAGCCAGTTTACAAATCCATCTGGTGGTGATGCTTTCTAACCCACATTTTTCTCATTTTCACATTTTTTGCAAGTCTTTGTTCATTCTGAGCCTTTGCTTTCCTGACTTCATTTTTGCAGATTCTGGCTATCTGCTGATATTCTGCCTTAGTTATGTGTACCTCTTTCCATTTTTTGTGCTTATCCTTTTAATCTTCCAGTTTATCATAGAAATCTTTGTGCTTGCTGGTTTCTTCTTCGATTTCTTGTTTTACTTTTTCAAGGGTATTTGTTGGACTGGGGTTTCATGACCATATTTTTCAGTGTTTCCCATGCTTCTTGAGTTGTTTTCCCCTTTAAGATTTTTATCCATGAAATTTTAGGTAGGTTCTCTCTGAGTTTGTTAAAATCATCTCTTTTAAAATTTAAGGCACTGGTTGAATTATATTCCATTGCCTGTGTTTGCATTATTTTGAATTCCAATATGATGTGTTCACTCTGACACAAGGTGTCCGGCAACTTCAATTCCCTCTATCACTTCTCTATTTGTAAGAATTAGATCCAATATAGTTTTTTCTCTAGTTCCCTCTATCTTTTGGATGACAAAGTTGTCAGCCAAGCTGGTTAGGAATCTGTTAGATCTCCCACTTGCTGTAGAGCTTGCCTCCCAGTTAATATCAGGGTAGTTAAAATCTCTCATTACTACTGTGGTATGTTTCCTACAAATATTTGTTAATTGATTTGCAAAGAGTTCATCTTTTTCTTCTGCTTGGTTGGGTGGCCTGTAGTATTTGTCTGTAGAATGTCATTTTCCCCCTTTTATACTGACCCCATAATTTTAGGAGGTTTTCATCCTTGGTTTTGTGTATTTCTGTAGAGCTTTTATATATAATGCAACTTTACCTCCTCTTTTGTTAGATCTGTTTGTTTTGAATAGTTTGTATCCTTCCATCAGTACATGCCAGTCATGAGTTTCATCCCACCAAGTTTCAGTAATGGCAATTATATCATATCTGCCTTCATGAACTAATATTACAGGTTTAACCCTGTTTGTTCCCTAAACTTCAAGCATTCATGTATAGGCATTTGGGTCCTTTATGGGTCTTTGATATGTTTCTTATATCTACTACTTTATAACTGGGATTTCTATCCTTTCCATCACTCTCTAGTTCATTATGTTTTTCTTTTTTATTTTTTTCTTTCTCTTTACTCTCTTCCACCTTATTTGATTGGTTGTCCAGTGGTTTTTGCTTGGAAATAGGTTCTAAAGGTCTTCCTCCCCCCTTAATTTTAGTTTAAAGCCCTTTTGATGAGATGAGCCAGTCATTTTCTGGATATATTGCTTCCAGTTCTTGTGAGGTGCAATCCATCCCTGACCAGTAACCCTTCATCCAGGTCACAAGTGTCAAATTCACCATGTCACGTTGTACCATGTGATGTTTTATGATGTTTTTTCCATTCGTGAAGTTGGGGTGGGCGTGGCCCGCGCATGATGCATCTAGCCCGTGGGCCACCAGTTTGACACCCCTAATCATGTAGACCATGGTCTAGGAAGCAAAATTTCTGTTGACAACACCAGTTTTGTCCTTTCACATTCAATTATTTTTGTGGTGTAAGAATAAATAATTTTGGAAGTTCAGTACTGGAGAAATACAACATTTGTAAGTGTTACTTCGGGTCCTTTTTGGTTTTGGAAGGACCGAATGATTCAACTCTTTTCTGAATTTATCCCATTAGCTCTTGGGATTTCATTTACTGCCATCCTATTTGTCACTAAGCCCCAAAAAGCAAAAACCCTACAGGAAATTGGAGTCAGGGTTGTAGGAATAGAAACTCGGATAGCATGCTTGACCTACTCTAAGGAATGAGAAGGGACGCAGTTGCTCAGTGGCTAAGACACTGAGCTTGTCAATCAGAAAAGTCAGCAGTTCGGCAGTTCAAAGCCCTAGTGCCGCATAATGGAGTGAGCTCCCATTACTTGTCCCAGTTTCTGCCAACCTAGCAGTTTGAAAGCACATTAAAAAATGCAAGTAGAAAAATAGGGACTCACCACCTTTTGTGGGAAAGTAACAATATTCCGTGTGCCTTCAGCATTTAGTCATGCCAGCCACATGGCCACGGAGACATCTTTGGACAGTCCTGGCTCTTCAGCTTTGAAACGAAGATGAGCACTGCCCCCAGGGGTGGGTTTCTACCGGTTCTGTCCACCTCTGTAGAACCGGTAGCTCTGAAGAGCAGCAGACACAGAACCGGTTCTATGTCTGCTGATGTTTTTGCCCACCTACCCACCCGAGTTTTTACCTGATCTTTATTTCCTGATTTTTCAACTTCAGCTGCCAAATGAGGCACAGCTGCAGTTAGAAAAGCAGGAAAAGAGGGCTGTTTCAAAAGCTGCTTCTCCAGACAGCTGCTGATGACGATTTACAGGCACGCAGCTCGCAGCCTGCAGGGAAGCTCGTAAATCTCAAACCAGTAGTAACCCTGTCGTATCCCACCTCTGACTGCCCCCTAGAGCTGGAAAAAACTCGCATGTATGTGTGAGGGGAACCTTTACCTTTACCTTTAAGGAATGAGACAAAAATGGTATATGGAGTTAAGATGATAATTGCTGAAAAAGAAGTGAGACATCTTTGATTAAGAAGTCATAATTCGTGATGATGACAGCAAACTATGAAGCAGGATAGGAATTACTTAACTTGTAGCAAGTTATATATGCCCCTATTTTGAAGAAACAGTTAAGAAATTTTGGGGCAAAGCTGTAATAAAATCTATTCCTTGGAGAAATAAGGAGAAATTTCCTGACAGTGAGAACAATTAACCAGTAGAATGGCTTGTCTCCAGAAGATGTGGGTAATCCATGGGGCTTTTAAAGAAGAGACTGGTCAGCCATTTGTCTGGAATGGTATAGGGTCTCCTGCTCAAGCAGGGGGCTGGACTAGAAGACCTCTAAGGTTCCTTCCATTATTCCATTATTCTGTCTTTCTCGTCTACTGCAGGGCCTTTGCAACCATTGATGTTATCTTAGTTGATTTATGATGGTTTACAAGTGATAGTTTGTGGTTTTCCAATGTAGTTTATATATGTTTATCTCCCCTTTGGTTTCCTCTCTTCACCTTTCCTGTTTCTTTACCCTTCTTCTCACAGACCATCTCTATAGTCTTATTTTATGACCTGAGTATGGGTGAAGCTTCACATCTCAGCTTTCCAGAATCTCAGCCCTTGATACAGGAGAAGGCTTAGATGCCAGAAATCTCTAGGGCTTAACATGGTCTGAAAGCCTCTTCACTGCAGAGCAGAAATAAGTTGGTCCGCCAAAATAAACACTAGATGGTTGTCCTTTTTTGTGCATAGAAAGCAAAGCTTGTAGAAAGGTCTTTGCTCCAGAGTTTAAGGTCTGGGCTTTTTCTTCTCAATTTTCTGAGTTACTGGATCCATGGCAATTCTCTGGATGGCCTTGCCTGGCCCAGACAAATAATGGTTCTGTCTAGAACTGCTAATTGCTGCCTTTCTAGAAGGTTCTTAATGCTTGTTTGGGTTGTGAATGTAGCCATTTGTTGCTGTGTCAATCTTACTCTTCACTGTCTCTTTCTTCCACCTGGCTGCCCTTCTCCTTGTTCAATCTCCCATGGTTTGAGGACGGCAAAATAACCACCAAGATTGTCATGGACAATCAGATTAAATAGTTGGGAGGTCAAATGAGATGGACAACAGGGAGAAGAAATTAGAACAAATAGACCCAACAGCCAGAATGTTAAACAGCTTAGAAATGCCAGGTTTTCATTCTGTGAAAACCTTGATGCATCTGTTCAAATTTTTCCACCCTTGTGGAGCTGAATGCAAGGCAGTGAAATGACTCTTGGAGAAGAGAGTAGAATGGAAGACTCCAAGGTTTTAGAGTATGTAAAAATGATTGGGCAGTCTTCCCTCTCCTAGAAAATTCCCTTCCCATAAAATAACATCATACTAATTCAAAATCCATGAATGAATGAGATGGGGAAACCCAACTGGTTGGTGAGACCAGAAATAGAATACAGGAGTTGTGGAGGAAGAAGACCAACCAAGCAGAGAGAGATATATAAAAATCTGGATAATCTTTTCATTTCCTGAGTGAGTCATCAGTTTGCACTCTTGAAATTTCTTTAGTAAGCAGTCAGAGCTGTCTGAGAGAAATAAAATAATTGCAAGTGGCTGGCACTGGGTGGGAATTTTGTTCCTCAAAAATGAAATAGGAAAACAAGGAATGAGAAGAATGGGTTAGTGCCTTTATTTAAAGAGGAAGAATGATGGGTTGAAGAGGAAGAACGATGGGTTGTACGGAATCTGACCAGAAGCTCTTAGCAGGTTACATGATTTTATGGGCTGAGCCCTGCCTGATTGCTGCATATTGGTGATAGTCACTGATGTTTAAGCTAATGCTGACTCCAAATAAGCTGGCAGGTGCTAACAAAAATAAAACTATTTAATAAATATCAAATTATTCATACGCATGATTGTACCATTTGTCAGACAAGCAGAGTGATTAGAAATGTATGCAGATATGCAAGAGTTACAAGCCTCACAAGGTTTGAGTGTCGCGATGACAGGACTGAAGATAAAAGTCATTTATTTGGCTTGGTGGTTGATTCTTCTTTACTTTTGTCAAAATTTCAGCTGAAAAGGAATTCACTTTTTCTGTGAGGTGCATCGCTCCCATGACTCTTCAGAAAAGCAGGCTCAAAAAGGAAAAAGCTGGGCTCATAGGAGACATGCACAGTTTACCACAGCTTTTTTTTTTTTTGCTAAATGTGCCTATGGTTAAAACTTGAGTTGGTGTTGTGGTCTGCCAGCAGCCTGCAGAGACAGCAGCAGAGTCGGACAGTGGGGAAGAACATGGGCAAGTCCGGGAGTCTGGGGAGGGCTCAGTCGAGGGTCCTGCATCCGATGCAGAGAGGGGGCCAGGACCATCTGGGAGTTATGGGCTGACTCCAGAGCCTCCATAATCTGACAGCAGTGAGGCAAAGGAACAAGGGGAGCCTGCGCTTATCCGCAGAGCTACCAGAAGGCAAGAGCAATTAGGACAAAAGGGGCAACTCGAGAATAAGGTTTGGAGGTGATTGCCCCTCCCATAAGATATAAAAGAAGTGCAAAGGGACAGGAACCTTTGCAGGAAGCAATGTTGTTTACTCTGGTCGGTTTGGAACCTGAAAGCTCCATGGTGAATTTGTGTTCCGTTTGGTTTTGAAAGACTAATTGGTACTTTAATTGTTGGTTGCACTTCAAGTAAGATAATGGTGTATTCTTATCAGAGTTCTCCCGAAGAACTTTGGCAGTCTTCTATGGGACTATTTATAAGTGGTTGAGACTCATTATGGGCTATGAATGACGATAATTCACAGCCATTGAACTAAAATTAAAGGGTTTTGGATTTAACATGTGTTTGTTGGTGTCTCAGGAAGCCTTGGTCAGAACAGTTGGTCCCAAACAGGGTTCAGTTGCAGGAGAGGGGAAGATCAAACGAGGAAGATCATTTTTGACAAATGGAAAATATGAAGACCAACTGGTTCCTTAAAATAACTAAAATATCCTGAGGGTCTCAGTGGTGCTAGTATTCCTTTCCCAAGTGGGTTTCCTTCTTCTTCTCAGAAGAAGTGGGAAAAGAGGGTTTCCTTCTTCTTCTCAGCTATCAAGTCATCCAGAAAATATCTCACCTTGAAGAAAAAATTAATAATAATGGGAGGTTATTCTTATTCACATCAAAATGGCTTCTGTACTCTGGGAACCAATATTCTCATTCAGTACCAGTGTTTTTATATTGCTGTTTTTGCCCTTATGGTCCTAACACAAGTGTTATCTATTGTGTGGCCTTTCAAACCACAACTGGCTAATTCCAGGTTTGAACAAACAGCCTCACAGATGTTTTTCACTCTCAGTTTATGTGCTTGTGCAATGTTATGTGCAATGAAAAGTGACCATTTATATACTAATATATCAAGGCATTACGAGCTTGGTGAAGAGGATAGGAAGGGATTGTGGATAAAAGCCTACTTGAGAAAACCAAAACCAGTGATCCATGAATGCCGTCTTCCTGATTTGCTTACAAACCTATGTATGTAACAACCTATTACTTCAAACATCAAATATAAAATTAAACTATACAACCAGTTGGAAAATTACTTCAGAGATATTCTTTACTTAAATGGAGAAACAGAATGATCAAGGGCGGGCAAAAAACAGCAGATGACTTCTGACTTCCTGCCAGCTTCCCCAGTGAGTTTCCATGTGTGAATTTAACAAGGGTCACCAGAAATCTCCCCTCCCTTCTGGAGTAACACCAAAGGTTTGGGAGCTTTTGGCCTCATTTACTTTCCTTGGGTTTTAGAGGAGAGCAAATGAATGAAAGACATGTTCTTGATTTTTTTTTTTAAACTGATACGTAAATTCTATAAGAAAATGAATATAAGTAATGTAAATTAGACATGAAAAGTCCCAGAAGTGATTCTAAAAATAATCTAGCACATGCATCTTTATAGGAAAGATTTAAATGTGGAAGGCAGGGAAAAGAAAAGAGAAATTAGGAAGTTGTAATACTGCACTCAAGTCAATTTCAGAGGCAGATCACTTGGTTAGCTTTGGTTTGCTCTTAATCTAATCTTTATTTTTTTTCTTTCAAATCCAATTCTTCTCTCTTCTTCAGCTACATGCAAAGAAACCAAGCGTTGTTTTGCATGGTGGGCAAGCAGTAACTAAGCAAGGAGAATTTTCTGTGGGGGTAAAATTTAGTTTTGACTTGTTCAGAATAAAATGGATGTGTTGCATTTTATCTTTTTGCATCTTATGTCAGATGAAACAGCCAGAGCCACTTGTGAACAGGTAAAATCACTAACTTTATTTTCTAACACCTAGATTACAAGAATCTCTCCAGACTGCTTGCTCTCTCCTGGGAATGACCAGATAAGACTTCATGGATCTTGGGGTCAACTTAAGCTTATGCCTCTTGTGACTGTACAATGACTTCAAGCTTGGTCCTGGCTTTACTCCTCCTTCCATCCAGCCTAGCTGGCAGTTTTCCAACAGCTTATTGGCTTTGCAGCTTCACATGTGTTCTGTTTCCTGTCTCTCATGCATATATTCCTGTGGTGGGAAAAAGGAAATTCTCTTACTGATGTATCAGTTTAGTCAGTGGAAGTATTTAAATGCCAGAGGCTGAGGCAGAAGACCTCCAAACATTTTCAATCATGTTAAAACAGCTGCATTTCACGCCATGATTTTGCTACACTCATACATGGTCTCAGTCAGTTTGATCATAGGAAGCCCCATTATTATGCACAATAATTCCTATATTGAGATTTGTGTGTCAGTCACCTGTGAGTAACATGATGCTAACAGTCCTTCACTTGTTGTTCTGCAGATGGGTTGGATCTCAGTCTTAATTTCAGATTCCACTTGCTATTTTTGAAATCCTATTTCTAACATCCTGTGTAAAGTAGGAAGAAGATATAATAGTGTTCACCAAGCGAATCGAAGGAGGCTCTGTTTATTGCTTTTGTCAGTGTTGAGTATGTTTGCTGATGGCTTTGGCTCACTGAGAGTTGAGTGAAGCTGTGCAGAACGCAATAAAGGGGATGTTATTGTCTTGTCCAGCAGATAACCTACCTTTAATGTGCTATACTAAGATTGTTTGAAGCTGCTATCCACCCAAGTAGCATGTGAATCAGGGCAGGAAGAGATCCATAAATCATGATTCAAAGTTGAACATAATGATTTGGAGAGACAGAGAGAAAATAAGGGAGTTTCTCGCCCACAGCAGTTACAGAAAAGGAGATTGAAGTGAATGGATTTGAGCTGGAGAAATGAGATTTGGGATGAGGCAAAATAAAGCCTCAACTGGCTAAAATTGCAGTGGGGCTGAATTAGGAAGAAGACAGAAATGGACCATAGTGTGTCAGGTGCCCCAACTTTGATATAGTAAAAGAAACTCAGCACATCAGTTCTTTCTGAATTTCACTGACTCCCAATTAATTAATATCCTCAATTCAAGGTGATCTGAAGCCCTTTGAAAATATGGATTCTGAAGGAACTTCCTACATCTTCCTACCCTTCATTTGGGAGGTCACTTTCACCTGAATTGTCCCAGCTACCCTGAAGCAGATCTTTTCAATGATGGCTCCCTACCTTGGAGCTACAACTGGCAAATTTTTTATAATGTCTTTTGCAACAAAGACATTTTTCTTCTTCCAGCTCTAACAACAGCAATAGAGCTGTTGTTTTATCTTTGCTTTTACTTTATTATTTTACTCATTCTAAATGATTTATATGATATGTTAATGTGCATTTTTAGCTCTAGATTCTTATCTTAATGTTAATTAAATGGAGAGTATACAAATACTTTAAGCAGAATACCAATAGTTACAGCAGTTACTTAGACTTATATGCCACTTTACAGTGATTTACAGCGCTCTCTAAGCATTTTACAGAGTCAGCCTATTGTCCCCAACAATCTAGGTCCTCATTTTACCCACCTTGGAAGGATGGAAGGCTGAGTCAATCTTGAACCTAGTGAGATTCAAAGTGCCAATTTACAGGCAGCTGGCACTCAGCAGAAGGAGCCTGCAGTGTTGCACTCTAACCACTGTGCCACCATGCCTCATACAGTCAATAGAATAGAACAAATAGAGAACCAGAGATGGTCCCTTGATGAGTTGTGCTGGTAGGAAAATATCAGGGTCTATTTTCTTACCAAAGATAGCCTGAATCACATGGACTGTTGGAGAAATAAGCCTAAAAGTTAGCTTGTTCAGGCAAGCCATAGTAGATGTAAGCCACAATTCCTAGTTGAAGTGGAACATGGATTGTTGAAAATGAGAACTGATGCTTGTGGTTCTTCTCCAGTGTGTAAATATGGGTTGTGTGATTTATGATTCTATAATCTTCTCCTTTAGAGATGCCAGGGTAACGAACTTGTCTGATTTCAAGGTGGGCTCTGCTTATTTCTACAGATCAGACTTTTTGTTCTCTCCCTCTCAGTGTTGGAAGGATAATGTATGTCCAAACAATATCCATGCTTTCCCCCTCTTATTAAACTGGATACAGAATAACATATGAAGGGGATGGGGAGTTTTGAAACATAAAATATAATTAAGTATTTGCAGAATTTCTAATATTTCAGAATATTAATATTCTCTTAATAACCAATAGAATCATTGTGACAACTCATTAGGAAAGTTATCATTCCCTTGAATAAATGGGATATCTTTTGATGAGAACATTGTTCCACTTCATTTGTGATTTTGAACAATCATTGTTGTGGCATTAAATAAATTGAGGGGTTTTAAAAATGACAGGCAACTCTAAAGAAGCACAGATAAGATGCTCCAAAGTTACTTACAGGATGTAGCACACTATTTTTTTAAAACCACTATTTGCAGAGTGTGCAGTTTGTTTTTTTAATTGTGTATTTAAAAGAATCCTGTATGGTTTCAAAGAGTACATTTAATGTTACATGTTAGGACCTCAATAGATAATTAGTTTTCATCAAAATATTTAATTCCAGAGATGGTATTGCGATTTCACGTGCTTCATGATAAAAAATTAAATCTGTATTTCACCTGTATTCTATTAGAGTACTTGAATCTCTAATTTAGAAATTGCATAAGCTTGATAGTAGATATCACCCTAAGCAGGATTTGTGCCTGAAAGTAATAAAACAAAACTTTCCTTAAAAGAGCAGAATTCCTGCATTTTGTAACACTGTTGTGGAGATACCTAGATTAAGTACATTTCTTTTGCATTTGCATTTATTGCTTGGATGTTGGAAAGAGAGGCCAACTCTGCACAAAACCAAAGCTTCACAATTTCTGCAGATTATAAGGGTCTAAAATATTTTTATTATTTGTCTAAGTTCAGATTTGCTGTAACTTTTTGGGCAGACCACAAAAAGTTTTTGCAAAACTGGCATTTTTTCTTTGGAGAATAGTAGCTATTGTTCTGTTGTTTTCTTCTTGTTTGAAGACACAGTTTCTTTCCTCAATTCTGTTTTATTTTGAAGGCTGTGTTTGTGTGTGTGTGTGTTAGTCATGATTTAGGGAAAAGGAATGATGGAATATTCTATTGTGCAGCAAGAATTTTCTTGACAAATAACTCTTATCTATTTCTCTTTATCTACTTTCCATATTTAGCATTATTTGATATCAAGTAGCTGTTTAAAAAACTTTAATTCAGGGGGATAATTTTTTAAAAATGATTTTTTTGATTGATTTGATTGTGATTTTTCTGCATGCAAGTGTTGAAACAAATACTAGAAGAACTTGGTTTGCTGACTGTTTCGTGGATACTGCAGTGGTCATAATTGCACTTATTTTAATTCATTCTAGTCCTGTGGCCCATTTGTGACATGTTCTATCAATCACTGGTATGTCTAGATGTGAAAGTAGGTTTGTTAATATGATCAATATATTGTATACATATGGAGTAGATTGTGTATCAGAGCAAAATCTTTATAACTATACCGATCTCTTTTTGGCTTTCAGAGTGGGATGAGCAGAATTGAAAAAGATGGAGTGACACTAGCTAGTTTTATTGAGCTTATTTAAGCACAGCGTGGTCCTTAATAATCTTTAGAGAAGAAAGCTAGGAAGCCATAATGAAAATAAATTTGGCAACTGTGATGGTTCAGGAAGAATCCTATTTATAGAAACCATTTTCAAATTCTCTTCTTCCCCCACCCTTTCTCTTCTCTTCTACCTTTCTTTGTTTTTGCAACAGTCAGTTTCTATTGACTGGGTAGGAACTAGTCATACTACTTAGTCATACTACTCAGGAACTTAGTCATACTACTCTGTAATATGTGGTTGTGGGACTCCAGTGATATCTAAGTACCTCTTCAGGGGTATCAAACTGGTGGCCCACAGGCTGGAGGTATCACACACACACACATACACCCCAGTTCTGTAAAAACATTGTGATACGCCATGTGACAGCCATGTGACGTGGCGAGTTTGACACCCATGCTTTAGATCAGGTTTTAATTTCTAGCAAGTTGACAATTTGGACTCCGTGAATTTTGATGCTTGTGATTTTAAGATGTAGGACATCAAATTGTAGGAACATTTAGTCAGTGCTGGATTCTTCATATTATGAAGAATTACATTTGAACACTCAAATGACTTTCTTTCAAACATCTGAAATTGGTTTCAATTTGTTATATGGATATAATCTGTAAGCCATCTTGCCTTGTAGGGGAGATGAATGGCATACAAATTTAATAAATAAAAATAGATGAAAGGCATAAACCAGGTTGCACTCACTAATCATTTCTGACTTCAGTAATCCTGATTGTGCGAGGAATTTCTAATTGACATAGCTGAGCTGAGTTGAATAGTATGTAGAAAAAAAAAATTCTGATTTTTGTTGATCTTTCTCGAAACAGATGGCCAAATGTTTTTTTTTTCTTTCCATTTTATGAAAGGAAGTTTATGATTCACATGTGTTTTCTTTGATGTGCCTTGTAAACNTTTTTTTTCTTTCCATTTTATGAAAGGAAGTTTATGATTCACAAGTGTTTTCTTTGATGTGCCTTGTAAACCCTCTAAAAATTTTGCTTACTAATGTTGGGAAATCATCTAATATGTTATATAGAATGGCATCTTTCTGATAATTTAACATCACGCTCCAAATGAGAAGGGAAGGGTTGCTTTGAAAAGCTTCCTTTGAAGTTCTATTTTTCCACTGACATTAGATTTCTTTCCATTTCATCATTGTTTAAATTCTGTGTTAAAGCAGCTCAGACCAGCTCTGATAACAAAGAGTGTGGAATCAGGAATGCACATGCTTAAATTCAGTAAAAGGCATTTTGGGGGGGCAATTTTCTTCACAGTATTTTTTCCTTCAAANCTCAGACCAGCTCTGATAACAAAGAGTGTGGAATCAGGAATGCACATGCTTAAATTCAGTAAAAGGCATTTTTGGGGGGCAATTTTCTTCACAGTATTTTTTCCTTCAAAAATGCAATGTCACTTAATCATTTGGATCTATTACTGCTTCTCAAGAGGTTTGGCAGGAGTTGATGCCTGGGAAATTACAACAGCTAGCTTTTGTCAGCCCAGTCAACCAGATAATCAGCTAAAGTTTTAGTTATTCAGCAAGATAAACCTGAATAAATAGGATTACTGCTGTAGTTTGGGGAATTTTTTCAAAAAATATTTTTGATGTCTTCTTCAGCAACAGGGGATGAATGACACAGTGCTAAGGATGGTTGTTCTCCTTTACCTAAAGAAGATATCTGCCCCAGGTTACTTTATTATTTTGGTCCAGCATTCAAGAATGGTCAGTGGGGAATGTTGACTGATTTTAGGGCAGTTGCTCAGCCCTACAAAGGGTGCAGTTTCATACCTTCTTTGCTTGTCATTACTGTGTTTTACAAAGCAACTGGGATGACAATATCTAAATTGGAGCTTTATTGCTTTAGGTAATGCAAAGCAGCAATAGTTCTTAGAAATCTCTCTCAAGGAGCCAAGATTACATTAGTTTCCTAAGTGTCGATAGTAATAATAAGAAGAGGGAAGCTATGTTTTTCAAGATGTAAAATACTTTAATTACAGCAGATGCTTGGTAAGCATTTCACAAAGCTTCTAAAAAGCCACTATATGGGATGTGAGCAGTCATTAGACCAACAATATAGTGCATAGAAAAGTTTCCAGGAAAAGCATATTCAGTTCAGCGAACAAATTTAACTATAAAAGGGATGTGGCTATGAAAAAAGACAAACAACTTGACTTTGAGCAAGAAAATGTGTGTGATGCCATGATAAAGTCAGCCTATCCATGGTCCCTTCTATGCCTGATAACAGGAAATAGGGATTAATTATTTGTGGGTGGAAGATAAATTTTTATGGATTTGAAAAAAGGTGACAACACATAGAATGCACTCATTGCTAAAGGGAATATCCAATTAAATTTCTACTATAGATATTTTAGCCCTGGAGTTAGCTAATGATCCGTTCCATCAGATCCATTCTTTCTATAAAGCAATAACAATAGCACTTAGACTTGCAATACATACTGCTTCATATAGCCCTCACTAAGCATTTTACAGAGTCAGCCTCTTGCCCCCAACAATCTGGGACCTCAATTCCTGACTCAGAAGGTGGGAAGGCTGAGTCAGTCTTGAGCCTGGTGAGATTTGAACTGCCAAATTACAGGCAGCTGACAGTCAGCAGAAGTAACTGCAGTAACTACCACTCCACCACCATGGATCTTCTCTCTCTCTCCCTCTCTCTCTCTCTCTCTTTCTCTGTATGTATATATATATATATATATATATATATATATATATATATATATATATATATTATATATATGTATGTGTATGTAGTGTATGTATGTATATATATGTATATATATATATATATATATAATATATATATATATATATATATATTATATATATTATATATATATATATATTATATATGTTTTTTTATTTTTTTAAGCTCTCGCGGGTACTTACATTTGTGCTGTTTAGCTTCCTTCGGGTAATTATCCAACGTCATTGTAGTTCTGTTAAAGTTTGTAGCTCATTGTAGTTCTGTTAAAGTTGTTAGCAACGTTTCAGCAGAATCTCATCTGCCATCATCAGGCTTCTGTATGGAGTTTGTATGTGGGTCAGGCTATCACAGGCGTTGGTTTTAAATTTGAGGCTAGTCTATTGCTGTGCCAGAATGTTTTTTCTACATCCTGATTGTTGGGAGTCTTGGGTCTGTGTTTATTGGACTTGGAGTTTGTTTCTGGTTCTTCTGTCTGTTTTGTGGCTTTGATTGGCTGGCAACACTGGTTTCCTGTGTTGGAGGCTTTCAATGCAGCTTGGCTTCATGTGAAGGACAGCTATCATCTATTAGGAAGCTAGGTTTCATCTGGGTGCCTGGTGGGGGGTGTTTGAGCTGGAGGTATCAAGAGGGAGTCTGTTGGTGCCCAGGTGTTTGCTGGCTTGTGGTGTGGAGATCTTTCTATTTGAGAGTGCAGGCTTCCAAATTCCACCAGACTGTCAATCATCTCTTCTATTCAATGCTTTCAGGTCTTTTTTCAATCTCCATGGCTTCTCTGATGATTCTGTGGCTGGGGTTTTCTATAGTGGCTAGGGTTTTGGTGCCATTGAAGTTGATGTTGTGACCTGTGGTTTTCATATGTTGGACTAGTGAGGAAAAAAAAACAAATAAAAAAATATATACTATGACATATATAATATGTCTCTTCCTCTTGGCTTTGAGATGCTCACTAAGAAAGGATTTCGAAGTGGCCATCAGAGCATTAGTATTGTTTCGTATATATTATTAACATGCTCTGAATATAAGGAGTTCTACTCCCCACCCACCTGAAAAGAAATCTGCTCCAAATGCAAACACAAGCAGAGGGGAGAGTTTCAGTTTAGTTTCAGTTTCACAGCAGCAACCAGTTTTAATACAGAACAGTTGACTAAGCCATGCCCAGGCTCCTTGCTGTCTCCTTCTTGCTCACACAGCAAATACTGTTTCAGTTTCCAAACAGCCCTGAACACTCTCACACACTGACAGGATGCTAGCCAGATGAATACTGATGGATGCTGGTAGGCAGAGGCACAAGTTTTTTCCTCTTATTTTCCTCCCCCAAAATTAACCCCGATCACATAGTTTCATAGCAAAGCACATAGGTATAGAGCTATGAATAAGTACTATAAATATATAGTACTTGTATATATTTGTTGGAGAAAGGGAATGAGCAAGCAAGAATTGAATCCAACAATCTCTAGGGGTTAATAATCTCTAGGACTAGGGTTGACAGGATAACTGCGTTCCAATATTCCTGCGACAGCAGGGCCTCCGTCTGAGTGTCGGGCGCACCATAACATCCGGCACTTCATTCATTAAACCGGATTTACTTGTGGAGGCAATGAACTGGCTCTGGGTCGTGGATGTCTCCATAGTGTCTGGTTACCGAATGCGGGAGACCTGGGACATCAAGGTCTCCAAATACGGACAGCCTAACTGTGTCACCGATATTCACCATTGGCCGCTGTTTCCCCTTCTGTCTTGGTACACCACCTCCCTGTCATGGTTTCTAACCGAGGACTGCTTTATAAACCATCTGGCGCTGGGCTACGGACTTTGGGCTTGAGCCGCAGGGACTGCATAGACATTGGTCTCCTAACCATCGCAGGCTTGCTCAAATGTTACGATGTTTATATGCGTGGAACCGGGAAAGGTTGAGTCCGGATCTTGGGTGACATGTGCTTAATGACACTGCCATAAGTGGCAACTCCGCTCGTGTGCCCATCTTTAGCAAATTTTCGCTCTCAGAGAGGTTCGCCCCTCTGATGATTTATGATGAAATCAGGGGCTGCCATAAAGAAGAGTGTCTCAACCAATTCTCCAAAGCACTTGAGGGAAGAAGAAGAAGCAACAAATGGAAACTAATCAAGAGAAGTAACTTAGAACTAAGGAGAAATTTATTGGACAGTGAGAACAATTAACCAGTGGAACAACTTGCCTCCAGAAGTTGTGGGTGTTGTATCACTGGAGGCAGCCATTTGTCTGAAATAGTATAGGGAGCAAGGGGTTGGACTAGAAGACCTCCAATGTCCCTTCCATCTCTGTTACTGTGGTGTTATTCTTTCCTAGCTTCTGGTTTTCCACTTCCTTCCCTTCTTGCATTTTCTATCAAGAGCAGAGATTCCCCTCTAAACAGCCCATGTCAGATTTTGTTTATATTATCAAAGATCCATTTAGAAACTTGTATCCCCTAGGATGTTGGTGTATAGGTGATAATTTACTGTCTATTCTTCTTCATTCTTCTAGTAACAATAAATAATATTTTTTATGTCCAGTTCTTTCAACAGGGAGCAGAAAGAAAGCGCATAAAATGAGATGCATCAGTCAAAATATGATGAACAGCACTTTTTAAATACCTTTTTTTTTAGTGGTGGTAGGAAACTCAATAATATATCATTCTGTCAGCTAGCTGACATCACTGGGGATTGATTACCCTGGTAACCAAATCCCAGCGATAAAGACAAAATCTTGGTTGTTGTTGGGTTTTTTTATATTTGATAGAAGAAGAGTTTTGTTTTTAAATAAGGCCTAAATACCTGTTGGGAAAAAAAGAACATTTTTGGTGCCAAGTTGAGATTCACATGAAAGGGCAAGCATTTCTTGAAATGCCTACAGTAAGATAGAGAAATCTGTTAAATAGTCCATAATGAGCTGGGGATTGTTGAGGTAAAACAGCCTGAAGCTCACGTGCACGTACGAGTGTTTGAAATAAAAGCCAGCTTCTTCTTCAAGCTTGTCAACTTTTATTTCCCACAGCAAATATATCATCTTCCAAGGGCCCAGAGCTAATAAACACACACCTGGCTTCTTCAGACACAATTTGCTCAGGGAAACCTCCTTGTGTCATGTGAAAGGTTCCGTCGCTGTGATTACTTCATCACATGCAGACAAAATACTGATTTTTACAGCAAGATTATAAGGGTCTCTACCCATTTTTGAAGCAGTTGTGTACCTCTAAGATATTAATAAACTACCCAACATTTTGCATTCTTGTTGAAATGGTCCATGTGTGGTATCCATGCTTTCTAAATATCATTTGTTCTCCTTTCTCCCAGATATCATCCCTTCCACCCTCATAGGATAGCAGGTTTGAGCAACCAAAAATAAAGTGATGGTGGAAGGGTCACAACAAATGGTTGGAAATATTTTGTAGAAAAAACATTGAGCCAAGAGATAGGATTGGTTTCCATAGAGTTTGGAAGTAGACCTTGTTTTTGAGAGCAGAATCCCAGATTCAGCACCTAGCTTGGGATAAATGAACATAAGCATCCCAAAATGATGGTCATATATAACCTCCACTTAATTTGTCTGGGGTGAAGGACATTTTTTTTAATGCCATAGGCTCAACAACCTTTTTCTAATCTATCTTCCTGTATCTTAAATATCATATACTGCAGAATGAGAGAAAAGAGGTCTTGTCTAGCTTCTGTCTGATACTCTTTCAAGGACTAGAGATGAGTGTTATATCAGCTCAGATATCTTTTCCCAAAGCTGAACATGCCCAGTTCTTTCAGTTTCTCTTCATAGGCCTTAACCCCCAATCTCCTAATCATATCCATTCCAATTTATCTGTATCCTTCTTGGATTTGGTGCTCAAAAGAATAAATACGATAGGATGATCAAAATAACAAGAAGTGTTTAATTTTACTTCCTTTTCCCCTGCATTCTTTTGCTTGCCACAAACTCGGAACTTGGGGATTGTGTGTGTGTTTGTGTTGTGTATTTGTGTTTCTCTTGGTCACAATCAGTCAGTTTGCCTAAACAAGACAGACATGGTTATCATAAAGTAGATTTATTAGCTTAACCTTTGAGGTCAGTAATATAAGGAAAGGAACATTCAGAATGAGGTCCTTAACCTTTGAAGAGTGCATCAATCCAATTTCTGCAACACGCTTAATTGAGCTATTTTGTGTCAGTTGGGTAGAAGCTACTGGGGCTATTAACTAGGATCAAGTAAATAGCTCCTGCCAAATAAAATAATTAATTTTCATCCCCCTGTTCTGTTGATCCCTCTGAGGATAGATTACTCTTTTGTTTTATAAAGTATTGCATTGTTATTCCAAGACACGCCATTACCAAGATGGAAATCAAGGATCATTCAGTGTAGGTTGTTCAAATGGCTGGAATTCAAGGCAGGATGGCAAGAAAAATGAACACCTTTCCCTGTGACATTTTCTGTAGGGCAGCCATAGTATATTAACTCACATGATCCTGGCTCAGCTTTTGTTCTGCACTTTTCTTTTCTCCAGGTGGAGAAAATATCACTCTAAAGAAAAAAAGAGGAAGGAAGCAGAAATGTAGCCCACGTGCCTTTTTTCATTTCTTTTGCAGAAGTGCAGTTTTGAATGTGATATATTGCTTGGGAAGACTTGCCGCCATGCAGTTATATTTCAAGAGATAGTTGTTAATCCTTTTCCAATGAGCGCAACTGTAGACCTTTAAAAAAACAACAACAAAACCCCTCCTCTTTTCAAATGCACCAGGTTGCCTTTTTTTCTGATGAAAACATTCATGCAGAAAACCATAAATGGAAACGTGTTTTTAGATTTAACACCTGATTTTGAAAAACAGCTTCCCCACCTTTTTGAGATCACACACGGCTTTCTGCTTTCTTGGCTCTGAGTGAGAATGATAATTCAGAATTATAACTAATCAGATCCTGCTTTCCTTGAGCACAACTCTGTATCTGAAGGGAAAAACACTTAGGTTTTGTACAGTCTGCTGAAAATGATGCTTGTTCAGATCAGTTAGCCTGAATCTTTTCAGCAAACTAACTGAACCTTGACAAAGAAGTCTATTGTTCTGGGCACAGCATTCCTACATTCCCTTATATATGATAGAAAACTAGCTACAGTCAGTGCTGTGCTGGCTTTATTTAATGGAGATAAATCACAACATTCATAAATGAATAGCTTTTTATAAAATGAAATGGGGCTGCTAGACCAGGGTTTTAAGGATAAACACCAAAGAAGACAGATTCGGATCAATGTACTTACTTGCTTTTATCTAAATGGGATATTTTCCCTAAGATTTAGTGTACTTTCTTGCAAATATAATTGGTACAATATTCAGGCCTGGATTTTCTGAACTAGCTCCATGGAAATCTTACTCACTGAAGTAGTAGTTGCTGGATAACAGAATAAGTTTTATGATACTGTGACTATAGATAGTCCCCGACTTACAATCATTCATTTAGTGATTGAAAAAGAGACTTATGGCCACTTACAACTGTCATAGCATCCCTGTGTCATGTGTTCCAAATTTGGGCATTTGGCAACCATCATGAATTTATGACAATTATTGCATTACAAGGTCATGGGATTCCCATTTGCGACCTTTCCAGCTGGCTTTCAACAAGCAAAAGTCAATAGGGAAGTCAAATTCACTTAATGACTGAGTGATTCACTTAACAACTAAGTGGTTTCCTTAACAACCATGGCAAAAAAAGCATAAAATAGCATAACATTTGGTGTGATTCAGTTAAAAAGGTTAGCCATGGGAATTCTGGCCCAATTGTGGTCATACAAGAAAGGACTACTTGTAGAGAAAGAGTAGGAGACAAGGGAGGGATATAAAAATATTGGGGTTCTCCAAAACACTGGTTAGAGGGCATTACTTTTGAACTGATAGGGAGCTGAACATTACACAATTACTTTAAATTAAGAAGAACTGCAAAAAGTTATGGAAAATTGAGGAGATGGATATTTAAGCAGCCTCTGCAGTGAAAATAATGAATTGCATTACTGGGGTTAATGAGAAAGGATTAAAAACAAGGTGCAGAAAAGGATACTTAAATTATCAGCAGGCCAGAATAAGTGTTGAATGAGAAAAGCTTACAACTTGTGGAACTTCTGAGCTTGGAAAAATGGAAAATAAAGAGGGCAGGAAAGAAGCATGCATATTTTACATGCACGTCAAAGGAACCATTTCAGAATTTCAGAATTTGGAGTCCTCCAATAAAGCCAAATAATTGGTGATTCAGAATTTATCAAAGGAATATTATCTTCAGGTATATTGCTCAAATATGGCAAAGGTATAGTTAACCATCCCAAGGATTGTTTTTCAAAGAGGACTGGACAAATTTGGTGGAAGAGACCATCACTGACCTTGGTAAGTTATAGCCCTGGTTGACTTTGGAATCTGAAACTAAGCAAGATTAAGCTTCTTTAGTGCTTGGATAAGATAGCCTTATGAAATCACAGCTGGACTGGGGAATTTGAAATCAAGTCAGAAGAAAGCAACAACAAATCTCCATCTTTATTTTTGGAGCTTTTCCAGAAGGGTTATGTTAGTTATGATAGCTGTATTACCTTCAATATCTAAAGCCCATGTCACACTGGCCAACGGATGCAAAAAGGACACAGCGGACGAGCAAAATGTTCCGTCCGTTGTTATCCGCTTCTCAAAAGGCAAAAATTTGCATAACCGGAGTGGATAACACGGACGCAGGGAGGATGCAGGGCGGATGGAAAACGGATGCGGAACGGAAGCCCAGCGGATGGAAGCGGAAGGGAGCGCATGGCGCAACCGCAGGGCTTCCGGGGGCCTCAGCAAAGCTGATGCGGAACGGATACAGCGGATACAGAACGGATGAAAGTGGATGCAGAGCGGAAGCCTAGCGGATGCACAGCGGAAGCCTAACGGATGCCTGGCGTTAATTGCGCATGCGGGGGGATGCATTGCTCAAGCCCCCTGGATATAACAGAAGCAGCTCGGAAGCAGGTCGCCATTCAGAGGAAAGACCTGCTGCCAGACACATTGACTGCCTTGCCTGTCCTGCCTGCATGTCTGCCTGCCAGCCTTGCTGCCAGCCTTCCTGCCAGCCCTTGCTGCCAGCCTCCCTGCAAACCTTGCTGCCAGCCTTCCTGCCAGCCTTGCTGCCAGCCAGTCTGCCTACCAGCCTTGCTGCCTGCCTTCCTGCAAGCCTTGGTTCATGTCTGCCTGCCAGCCTTGGTGCCTGCATGCCTGCCAGCCTCCTTGCCAGCCTTCCTGCCAGCCTTCCTGCCAGCCTTGGTGCCTGCTTGCCTGCCAGCCTGCCTGCCAGCCTTCCTGCCAGCCTGCTGTCTGCCTGCCTGCCAGCCTTTCTGCCAGCCTTGGTTCCTGCCAGCCTCCCTGCCAGCCAGCAATCCCACAACCATGCGGAAGCACAGCAAGCCTCAGCCATCTGCTGCCAGCCCTGGCAAGAGGACAGGGCTACCATCCGCCCCCTGGCCCTCACTCTGGTTCTCCTGGGGCTTCTGCAGCACGGGCCCGCTCTTCTGGGGCTGGGGCTTCTGCTGCTTCAGCTGGAGGAGCTAATGACAGCATCCAGCACCAGCCACCTCCACAGCACCTGGACCCTTCACCCCTGAGACTGAGTGACCAAGAGGAGTACCAGAGACTCATTTTTGTTTTATAGCTTCTTGTTAGTAAAGTCTATTTTTGATTCAAACACTTGCTTCATTTCTTTTTTTTTTAATAAAGTCTTGCTGGAAACTTTTAGAAATGGTTTAAGCCTTTGCATGCTTGTGGGATGGGTTAAGATGGGGGGCAGTGGTGCAAGGGATACTTTGGGATGGGTTAGATAGCTGTGGGATGGGTAATAGCTGTGGGATAGGTAAACCTCCAGCGCAAGCATAGTGGGACTGTATGGTCCACCATCCCAGCTGCCACAACCTATGGCCCTTCATTATCAGTAATAATGTAAATAATTATCCACACATGTCAACATAAACACAACTCTTTATTAAACGCCTGTTCATTGTAGGCCAACCAAACATACATGGCCCAATCTCATCCGTGTTATGAGACAGGCTGAAGGAAGCATCCATTAAGCATTTACCATCCTGTCTTGCCACTCCACTGCTCCAGCTGGGGAGTTGCACCAGTGTTTTCAGGAGGTTGCGCTGCTTCTTCACCTCACGTGAGGCTCTGTTGGGGCCTTGCACATCCTCAGTGTCGATCAGGTTTTGCCCTTGTCTCCATTCCCCAGGCTCCATGTCCCCATTGCCTTGTTGACGGTCCCCGAGCTTGTTCTGCAAGACTGGGTAGCGGGTGCGCATGAGATTGTGAGGATGCAGAAAGCTTCCACGATCCTCCTCACAGTCTCTGGCTATGCTGCATGTTGGTGAGAAGTACCTGGAACCTTTTTTCCAGGATGCCAAAGGCGTTCTCCACCACCCGTCTTGCCCTGAACAGCCTGTAGTTGAAGATCCTCTCTTCACGGGTGAGGTATTTGGAGGTGTAGGGCTTCATGAGGTAGGTTGTGAGGGAGAAGGCATCACCCCCTACGATGAAGTAGGGCACATCTTGCGTGTCATTGGGCAGCGGGTCTGGGTCTGAGAAGCCCACCATGAGGTTGCTTTCCAGCCCCTCCTTGAGGTGACTGGCGTTGTATACCTGGGCATCTGAAGATGAGCCGTTGCCTGAAGCATCGATGTACATGAATTTGTAGTCAGCATCGACCAATGCAAAGAGGATGATGCTGAAGAAGCCCTTGTAGTTGTAATAAGTGGATCCCGACTTGGCTGGTGCTTTGCAGGCCACGTGCTTGCCATTGATGGCTCCAACGGTGTGGGGGAAGTTCCACTTCTGATACCACTGCTTGCAACTTTCTTCCATCCTTCTTCAGTGGAGGGGCACTGAGGAGCTCCTCCTTGTATTCTTTGATGATGGCCTGCACACTTCTCTGACCACAAAGCTGTGGTGCTGGGTGGCTCCCTCCAGCTGTATGCATGCTCCTGTAGTTGGTCCCTGAGGCACGTGGCGCAGAGTGAGTGCCACCTTGAGCCCAGGTTCCAGGCGGGCGGGAAGTTGGTGTTTGTCTTGGTCAACCTGGGTGTCAGGCGCTGCACAACTTCATCAAACATGCTGGAGGCATCCTCATGAAGTTCTGGAACGGCCGAGTGTCTTCGCTCCTGAGCTCCACCATCAGCTTGTTGTACAGTCCGTCCTCTGCTCTTCTGGTGAACCATCTTTGCACCTAGACTTTTTTTGGGTGGCTCCTTTTCTTCCCGTAGTAGAGTTCACAGAGCCTGTAGATGGTTTCGCACTGTTGCAGAAGAGTGGTGGCTGCCGAAAGACTTTGTCACAGTCTACGGTGGACATGACTGGATGCTGTGGAAGAGGAAGAGTCAGATGAAGGTCTGAAAGTGAGATGCAGACGAAGTTGCTCTGCTTCTTTTTATAGGCAGCATCCTCTAGGCATCCTCTAGGCCATCCTGTAGACATCCTTAATATCCGAGATAGGTCCCCTCTGCGAACATTTTTTCTGTTTTAAATGCTTTGTTTCTGCGCTTGACATCCGTTCTGCATCCATTCTGTATCTGTCCTGCGTCTGTTCCGCTTCCTCCCTGCGTCTGGGCTGATGCGAGTTTGCGCGGATGCGTAGCGGATGTCTAGCGGATATAGCAGATGCGTAACGGATTTGTGTAACGGATGCGTAGCGGATGCAGAACGGACGAACTGGATACATTTTCCACGCAAAAAGTTTTAGGCAGCCCAAAACTTTCGGAGCAGATGAAAACGTCCATTAAAACGGATGCTGGAGATGGATGGGAGAAGGAACAAACGAGGCAGTGAGTACATCGCGTTTTCGAACGGATGGCAAGGTTTTTTGTCCGTTTTACATCCTCTTTGCATCCGTTGGTGTGACATGGGCTTAAGGTAGGAGTATTCATTTGGGAGTTCAAGTCCACAAGTCTTAAAGTGGCCAAATTTGGAGACCCCTGAACTAGACAGTGCTTTAATTTGACCCCAGGGAGCTTGTTTTATGATATAATGAATGGATAAAGTTTTAAAGAGAACTATGACCCTTATCTTCATTTCTTCTTTCTTTCTTCTTCTTCTTCTTTACTTATGCCATTCTTCCTTGGATTTATACTCCCCCCCCTCTTTCTGTAGATTGAAACATCTGACACCCCAATGTGAGTAGAAGCAGTTCTTTTTTTCAGAGAAGTTAGTTGAGGTTCAGAGAACAGAAACAAATACACTGCAATTCTGAAAAGTCGACTTCCTCTGAACAATAAAAAGAGGACATAATAAAAATCCCACATTTTGAGAAATCTTTATCACCATGAGAGCCAGATTAGTTTTCTTTTTAACAATCTGAGGAGAGTATTCACTGCAGGAACAAAAAAAAAACCTGTTGAGCCTCACCTTCTTGCATGAAGTTATGAGGGGTAATATAGCAAGAAAAATAAATAAATCTGGAATAGTTTTGGCAAAGTGCATTGAAAAATGTAGGGGATGTGAATTAAGAAGATGGTGGTCACAAATACTAATTTTAGAACCTATTATCTAAACAAACATGTCAGACAAAAAACACTGCATAATAGCAGGGACAGTGGAAAAACTAGAAATGCTAGAAAAAATGATAATGGTTTGATCAGAATGGATTCTTCAAGTCCCATTGAGATACAAAAAATTGCACTGAAACCTGTAAAATAAGAAGTGCTTCAAGTTATTGGCTCATGAAGATTGAAAGGATGAAAATAAATATTCAGAGATCTATTTTTCTTCTTGTCTTGTTATTAAAAAAAACCTTTAATATAAAAACAAGGAAAACAACAAGACAGATGAGATAAAAAACCAAAGGGGGTAGTGAAACAGAAATAAAAATAATAATGTTTCCATAAATAGATATAAAGCCAAGTCATATATACATTTATTCAGGGTTTTAACTTGGCTCTTTCCATTGGAGTAAAAAAAGGGTGTTTAGTTATATAGAGTTGGCTGAGGAATTCTGGGAGTTGAATCCATACATCTTAAATTGGCCAATTTTGAAAAGCGGTGCTGTAGACCAAACCCAGTGAAACCAGTTCTTCACCCTTGGATAACCTCCAAATGAATTGGAAACGAAAACAGAGCTCTCCAATCTTTATGCATTACAAGCAACTTTTCCTGAAACAATCACATCTTGACATGATAAGTTTCAGGTTTCACTTTCTTTAAAATTCTTGTGCATTGATCGGTTAAAGCAGATTATTTGCAATCTTTATTCCTGAAGAATTTCCCTTTTCGATCTTGTGTTTACCTTCAACTTGACTCCTCTAACCCCCTTATAGATTCCTGGAAAGCACCACCACTAGTCCAGTATTTTTCTTGGAAACTTAAACAATGTGGATCAGTTCAGCTCCTGTTGTAGTTCCTCAAGATTGCTATTTTTTTTTTTAAGTTAAAGCTTTGTCTTTCCTTGGTTTTTACCTTACAGCAGGCATTCCATTTCTGTTTAAAGAATTTGAACAAGACAGTAGAACAACTGAATCTAAGTGTTCTCTCAAGCTTTTTGTGAAATTTGATCAATGCATTACCTGTGAGTTTAAACCTTTCTTCATTGTAGTTCTTCGTCATTTAGATGGAAGAGGTTATTTCGTATGGCCTACTCCTATGTTGGAATTTGTGAAAAGGCTTGTGAAGCTGTGTACAAATCTCTGTGGATGAAAGGGTAGTTTATACAAAAGATAAATGCACTTGGGAAGGATTTGTCTCTAGGAGTGATTGCTCTTTGGTGTAAAAAACAATGTGCTAATCTTGATTACTTCCTCCAGAGTGGCTTCTGCTGAGGTATAATAATTTATTACTTGATCTTAGGAATAATAAACAGAAGGAGAAGTGGGATGTGAGCCAGGGGTGGGATTCAAATTTCTTAACAACTGGCTCTGTGAGTGTGGCTTAATTTGTGGGTGTGGATTGGTGGTCATGTGACTGTATGGGCATGGCTTGGTGGTCACGTGACTGTCTGGGCATGGCTTGTATGTAAATATTGTAAATATTTGTGTAAATATTGATTTTTTTTAATAAAAAAGAGAGCAACTTTTACCCAAAATCAGGCAAAGCATGCAGGCAGATTGAGTTACTCACAGAATCACAGATTCATTCAGGGATCAACCATTCTGCAATCCATTGCCTGTGTCTGCACTGAAAAATAGAAGCTAGGAAGGTTCAGCTCTGCTTTTAGATTAGCTAGAAAGCAAGAAATCCAATAATTTCCTGCTTTCTAGCTAATCTAGTTGGAAGAGCTGATGGTTGGGGGTAAAAAAGGAAAAATAGCAATTTAGCAGGCAAGTAAGAAGTGGCAGGGCAGGGAGGGATGGGACCAACCAATTGTGAGATTTGCCAGTTCTCTGAACTACACAGAATCGTAACAACTGGTTCTATAGAACCTGTGTGACCAGGTAGAATCCCACCCCTGGATGTAAGCTGGTATGTGGTTTGTATGGTCATTTGTTCTTCGTTTGATGAAGAATCAATTTGATTAGATTTAGGTGAAATAGTCTCATTCTGCTTCCTTGTTTATGATGTTTTAGTTGTAATTGGTCATTCTTTGTACCAGCTCCTACTTCATACTGTGATGATGTCCGAATGATCGATTAAAATCAGAATGGGTTTTGCGGAGATGAATCTTCCATCCTTGCCATTATTAACATGGCTAGAATATGGATAGCATTTGGATTATTTTTTTTTTGGCAAAGCTTCAATCAGTTTCATATAATTAAGTCTGGATGAGAACAAGGGCAGCCTCTTGTTCATATTAGACCTACAAGCTAATGAAGAAGACACATGATGGAATGAAAGATCAACTCCAGTTTAGTTTGGTGAAAAGTGCTGTCACAACTGTGTCTTTTCTCTCACCAAGGGAAGAAAAGTCATCAGAAACAAAACAATGTAGAATGTAGAATAATAGAGTTGGAAGGGACCTTGGAGGTCTTCTAGTCTAACCCCCTGCTTGAGCAGGAGACCCTATACCATTCCAGATAAATGATTGTCCAGTATCTTTTTGAAATCTTCCAGTAATCCTCCACAACTTCTTTTTTTTGAAGAAAATTTTATTGATTTTTAGAAACAAACATAAACAAACACAACACAGAACATGAAAACA
>BHFT01003801.1:0-28598 GCA_004320025.1 Laticauda laticaudata | reverse complement strand
TCCGTTCCGCGTCCGCTTTGCTGCAGCCCCCCGGAAGCCTTGCGGATGTGCCATCCGCTTCCATCCGCTAGGCTTCCATTCCGCATCCATTTTCCATCCGCCCTGCGTCCTCCCCCCGTCCGTCTGTGGTATTTTCAGGAGTTTTCTCCAATGCCAAAGTTCAAAAGCATCAGTTGGTTTGGTCTTCCTTATATATAATTTTTGTCCAATGTTTTTTCACTTTGTTCCTTAACTTTTATTATAGAGCTTTCGGATCCTTTGCATTTTCAGCCATTAGTTTAGTGCAGGTTATTAATATTTCTTCCTCTATGGATATTTGAAAACCATGCTAATATTCTTCCAATCCAGTTATTCTTAAAATATATATTGAACATAAAAGTTGAATAATTAAGGGGAGAATATGCAGCTTTCTTTCACTTGTTGGTCAGCATATGTTTTGCAATTTTCTATCTGTACTATGGCTTCCTGAGCTGTATATAAGTTTCATACAAGGACAATGAGCTGTTTTGAGATTCCAGTTTTCTAAACACCTTTCGCAATTTGATATGGTTGATACAAACAAAGTGAAACCCAGACCTGAACATAAACCATTTTAAATTTTGACTGCTTATTACTCTGATTTGTGCCATGTAGAACAATTCTGCATCCCAACCCAGTTCTTATTTAGTTTTCACGAATGAAAAAAAAAAATAGTTAAAAATTTAAGGTTGAGCCTTCTTTCTGAGTTCAGAGAACTTTTGGAAGACTTCCTTTGTCTTTCTATGAGCAATTCCATCTTCCATGTCTTTACAGAAGTTGTTGTAATAGTACTTTTGGTCTTTTCTAGCTGCTCTCTAAAACTCTGTGTTAAGTTCCTTCCTGAGGTATTTTTGTTTTTCTTGAGTTTGGCTTCTCTTCTTTTTTTGGCAATTTCCAATTTGTTCTGACATCTAGCTTGGTTTCTTCTGTTTTTTTTACTTTAGCAAACTTTCTTCACGTACATCTTTAATGACTTTTTAAACCTCGTTCCGCAGTTCCTCTGGTTCTCTATCAATACATTTCAGGGCTACAAAGCAATATCTGATGTTCTTTTTGAAAATGTCAGGTATTATTTACCTTAACTTGGAACTTGGACAAGAATCTTTTGTGATCTCTTCCACAGTAACCCCTGTCATGTGTTGGGTAGTATAACTGAGCTCCTCTGCCTACCTTTAGCAATAATATAGTAAATTTGATTTCATCTGTCATCTGTCTCTTGATATTTATATAAACAGGCATTATTTTGGTTGCTTGAAAACACTGCTAGTTATGAAGAAATAATTTGAATGGCAGAAATAAGTGCCCAGATTTGTTGGGAATTAGGCAACTTATACATTTGAAGAAGGAGAAGGATGAAGATAAATTGATAAATTGTCATCCTGCTTTTCATTTCAGTTTCCTTAACCATATAAACCAACTACATTGCTTAAGCCCATGTCACACTGGCCAACGGATGCAAAAAGGACACAGCGGACGAGCAAAATGTTCCATCCGTTGTTATCTCGCGTCTTAGAATAAAAAAAAAGGGCAAAATCTTGCGATAACCGGAGCGGATAAACAATGGATGCGGGAGGAAACAGGCGCGGATCATGCTTAAGCGATTGCGTACATGGAAGCCCAGCGGATGGCAAGCGGATGGAGCGGACGTGGAAGATTAAAGCAGATGCAGAACGGACGCCGAGCGGAAGAAGCGGATGCACAGCGATGCACCGCGGAATAAGCGGATTGCCGCAAGAAGCTAGCGGATGCACCAGCGGAAGCGGAACGGGTGCTGAGCGTTAAGTTGCACATGCGGGGAGGAAGCATGCGTAAAGCCCACCGGATCTAAAAAAGGGAAGTCAGCTCGACGTGGGCCAGCATTCCGAGGAAAGACCTGCTGCTGGCACTCTTGAGTTCCTTGCCTTGCCCTGTCTCGCATGCCTGACCTGCAGCCTTGCTGCAGCCTGCCTATCCAGCCAGCCTTGTGCCTCCTGCCTTTCCTGCCAGGCTTTTGCCAGTTATCTGGCAGCCTACCTGCCAGTTCTTCCTGCAGTCTTTCCTGCAGTGCTTCCTGCCACTTCCTGCCAGCTCTGCCAGGCTTCCTGCCAGGCCTACTTGCAGCTTCCTGCAGCGTCCTACCTTGGTGCTTGCTCGCCAGCTTCATGCCGGCTGGTCCTGCCAGCCTTGTGACCTGCCCAGCCTCCGTGCAGCACCGCAACCACGACCTGGCGCGGAAGCAAAAACCTCGCAGCCTGTCCGATCAAACCCTGGCAAAAGAGGGGAGGGGGACAGGGCCAACTCCCGCACGCCGCCCTGACTCTGCTTCTGCTGGGGCTTCTGCTGAAGCTCTGGCGGTTGGTGCTTCTGCTGGTGCTGGGCTTCTGCTGGTGCTTACTCTGTGAAGCTGCTCTGGCCTGCTGGTCCTGCTGGTCCTGCTCGTGCTCCTGGGACTTGCTCGTCTCTGCTGTGTCCTGGTCCTGCTCGTGCTCCTGGACTTGCTGGCCTGCTGGTGCTTACTCTACTGCTGCTGATCCTGGTCCTGCTGGTCCGCCGCTGCTGCTGCTGATGATGTTGATGATGATGATGATTATGATCCTGCTGGTGAGGAGGAATGTGATGATGATGCATGATGCATGGATGATGCATGATGATGATGATGATCCTGCTGGTGTGCTGCGGTGGTGGTGGTGTGGAGGAGCACCCTACTACCTGGGAGCCCTCTTGATGACGGCCCATCTGGTCCAGCCAAAGGGAGGAAGAGGCGTATGCGACATGAGAGAGGAAGGCATACTACATTAATGGGCGTACGAGGAGGATGAGTGGCTGAGTCGCACAGATAGAGAAGTAGACAGAATCGGTTACAGGACACCAAGCGGAAGCAGGCAGCTCTTGGAGAGAGAGGGCAGAGAGTAGGGTTACACTTCGGAGGTGCTCCCGTGGTGGAAACATATGCACACCTGGTACGGGAAGCTCCACCTCAAGAAATCTGGCCAGGCCACTGGAAGCGACAGACAGAGAGACTACGTAATAGCCAGGTGCAGCTTCTGGAGGTGAGGTTCCGCCCCGAGAGCACCAGCAGCCCCTCTCACTACCCTCTCTGCTCCGGCAGCCTGCTGACAGCCAGTCCTTCTTCGGCCGGAGGTCAGTTCCTGTCTCCAGGCAAGGTTCTGTAGAGCGTGCCACGGCGGAGAACCCGGGGACAGGTGTGGTAAGCGTGGTGAGTTGCACAGAGGCTTCCGGCGCGTGGAGAGAGGAGACATCGGTCCAGCAACGTCTAGCTGCTACAGCCCCCCCCAGCCTGCCTCCGCAGAAAGGGCAGAGAGCCAGACAGCAGGAGGGGCAGAGCCACACTGTCCTGCTGGAGATCAGGGAACCATCCGCACCAGCATAGATCTCCTCTCTCCAGCTGGTCGACACCGACTCCTCATCCTCCAACCGCAAGCACTTTCTCACCATGTCAACCAGACCCGCAAAGGTCTGGCGATCCACAGTACCAAGCTGGAAGGACGGATCACGGAGCTGCTTCTACAACCCCCAGACCCAGAGGAACCTGCTCCCACCCAGTCCAGGTCTGCTCCTCCACACCTCCACCCCAGGTGATGTCCCCCCATTTTCCAAGGCTTCCACCAGCCCTCACCTACCAGGCTACATCTACTCAGGAGGTTCAGCCAGCACAGGCAGCATCCCATCCCAGTCAAGGCACAGAGTCATCGGGCTCCACCTGATGCCACCGATGCCCCCATGACAATGATGCCACCGATGACAGCGATGGCCACCCACGCCAATGATGCCACCCACGCCAGTCCTCACCCAGTCGCAGAGCAGACAGCCCCACTACACATACTCCTTCCTCCACCCCCACAGCCAAGCCCAGCCTCAGTACATCCTCTCACAGTACTGGGGCGACACCCCATGTCATGGAGAAGGACCCTCTCAGCATCACGGGGCTGAGCCAGCTGTTCCGACACCTTCCTCAACACACCGTCCCCTTTGTCCTCTCGGGGCCAGGCACTCCAGCACCCACCCACCACCACAGCACCTGGACCCTTCACCTCCTGAGACTGGGCACACCTCCGAGTGACCAAGAAGAGTGCCAGAGACTGGGTAGCTGGCTACCTGTGACTTTATTAAGCACTTGAGCCTGGGTCATTTTTTTTGACCAGCTTGTTTGTCAATAAGTTTATCTTTGATTCACACACTTGCTTCTTTCTTTTTTTAATAAAGTCTTGGTGGATAACTTTAGAATTGGCTTAAGCCTTTGCATGCTTGTGGGATGGGTATTAGATAGCAGTGGGGTGGCGGCAGATACCTGTGAATGAGCAGGGATACCTTTGGGATGGCTAATAGCTGTGGGAATAGATAAACCTCAGTGCAGCATAGTAGGGACGTATGGTCTACCTCCAGTGTGCCAACACCTATGGCCCTTTTTTTATCAATAACAAGCGGAAGCATTGATCCACACATTGAACACAACACAACTCTTTATAAATGCCCGTTCATTGGAGGCCCACCGAACATACATGGCCCAATCTCATCCGTGTGATGAGACAGGCTCAAGGAGCATCCATTAAGCATCTACCATCCTGTCTGCTACTCCACCGCTCCAGCTGGGGAGTTGCACCAGTGTTTCAGGAGGTTGCGCTGCTTCTTCCCTTCCCGTGAGGCCTCGCTTGGCCTTGCACATCCTGAGTGTCAAATCAGGTTATTGCCCTTGCCTCCATTCCCCAGGCTCCATGTCCCCATTGCCTGTTGATGGTCCACGAGCCTTTTCTGCAAGACTGGGTAGCGGGGCGCATGAGATTGTGCAGATGCAGCAACTTCCACGATGTTCTCACGCGTCTCTGGGTGATGTCGGCATGGTGGTGAAAAGTACTGGAACCTGTGGCCAGGATGCAAAGGCGTTCTCACCACCCACCTTGCCCTGGACAGCCGTAAGTTGAAGATCCTCTCTCACGGGTCAGGAGTCTGGAAGTGTATGGCTTCATGAGGTAGGTTGAGGAGAAGCATCATCCCCACAATGAAGTAGGGCCATCTTGTGTGGTCGTGGGCAGGGGGTCTGGATCTGGGAAGCCCGATGAGGTTGCCTTCCAGCCCCTCCTTGAGGTCATGGCGTTGTATACCTGGCATCTGAAAGATGAGCCGTTGCCTGAAGCATCAATGTACATTGAACTTGTAGTCGAGCCATCGACCATGGCAGAAGAAGACGATGCTTGAAGAAGCCCTTGTAGTTGAAATAAGTGACCCTGAGTTGGCTGGAGCTTTTGCAGTCCGACGTGCTGCCATGATGGCTCCAACAGTGTGGGAAGTCCCACCTCTGATACTACTGCTCTGCAACTTTCTTCCATCCTTCTTCAGTGGGAGGGGGCACTGGACGGAGCTCCTCCTGTATTCTTCGGTGATGGCCTGCACACTCTCTGACGCACAATGCTGAGGTGTTGTGTGGCACCCTCCAGCCGTACTGCATGCCTTTTAGGTGATCCCTGAGGCCAGGTGGCGCAGTGAGTGCCCACCTTGAGCCCAGTGTCCAGGCTGGCGGAAGTTGTGTTCTGCTTGGTCAACCTGGGTGTCAGCCACTCCACAACTTCGTCAAACATGCTGGAGGCATCCTCATGAAGTTCTGGAAGCGCGAGTGCTTCGTTCCTGAGCTCCCACCATCGGCTTTTTTGTACAGTCTGTACTCTGCTCTTCTCCGATCCATTTCAGACCCAGACGCTCTTTGGCCGCCTCTTTTTCTTCCCGTAGTAGAGTTCACAGAGCCTGTAGATGGCTTTGCACTGTTGCAGAACGATGGTGGCTGCCAAAAGATTTGGTTACGATCCATGGTGGACATGACTGGATGCTGTGGAGAGAAGAATCAGATGAAGGCTGCAGAGGTCTGCACAGGTGGGCTGCTGGCTGAAAGTGAGATCCAGGTGAGTTGCTCCCCTTTTTATAGGCAGTATAGGTGTCCCTTTGCATCCTCTGGCATCCTCAGGCACTCCTTAATATCCGAGATAGGTCCCCCTCTGCGAACGTTTTTCCTTTTTAAATGCTTTTTCCGCTTGGCATCTGTTCTGCATCCGTTCTGCATCTTGTCCGCGTCCGTTCGCTTCCTCCTGCGTCCGGCGGATGCAAGTTGCGGCGGATGCGCAGCGGATGCCAAGCGGATATAGCGGATGCGTAACGGATGCGTAGCGGATGCGTAGCGGATGCAGAACGGACGAACTGGATACATTTTCCACGCAAAAGTTTTAGGGCAGCCCAAAACTTTCTGTAGCGGATGAAAGTCAATAGACGGATGCTGGATCAGATAGAGAAGAAGGAAAACAGAGGCAGTGAGTACATCGCGTTTTCAAACGGATGGCAAGGTTTTTTTTCCGTTTTACATCCTCTTTGCATCCATTGGTTCGGTGTGACATGGGCTTAAGGATTACAGCATAGATAATATGACAAAAAAAGCTATTTCCTCCATTTCCAGGATCTATAAAGAAGGAAGCTAATAAGAATCAGGTAAGAAATCAAGATCTAAGAATATACTGCCAAGCATTTTGCCCTCCCCCTACCAATACTTTTCCAGTTTTGATTCTAAGTAAAAAAGTTCCCCATCGCTCCCATTTCCACTTTTTAGACTTTTCCAAAAGTGGAAATATTATCATATTTCCATGAATAACACTAGCATTCAAAAATAATAATCAAGATTTGAAAGAATGATGAATGAAGCAACAAAGCATGTTTAGAGTATGACTGCCTCAGGAACACCCTGAAGTGGTCATCTGCTTCACAGATATTGCAAAGAGTGTTAGAAACAGTGCATTTAAATTATTATTTATTAATTATTTGGAGAGGAAGATTCTTCAATGTCGCAATGACACTCAATATTTTGGAACTGAGACACAGCTTTACAGTCGATTTAGAAGGAAATATGGAAAGAAAAATGTTATTAAACTACCACTGAATAGAAATGCTCTAAAACCAACCTGGTCATTAAGGTTCCTATTTAATTAATTGTATCAAGAAAGGGGGTCTAGGGCTAGCAGTATAATTCCAGCTACAACAAAGTTCTGGACAAGGAAAATCGCCAGTATTTTTTTGTTAAAACCTGAGTAAGCAAGTTTTGTACAGCTAATTCTTGTGTAAAAAGCTTTTTGTAGGCAAAGGCCAACTCAGATTCATTAATTGTTAAGCAGATTGTTGTTTCAGCAAACATTATGACCACTGTTGCCATTGGAGACAGAGCAGATTTTCTGGTCCTTACATTAGTAAAAATTCATTTGATGCACACCTCTGCCTAAGAACACAAAATAAATACCAAGAATGTAGTCATCTATGATGCCATAACTGTCAGAAAACAAATTAACGAAGATGCATCCCTTAAACATTATTTTTTACTATTGTACAGCTTGATTACAACCTCACAGCAGGACTTGTTTTAGTTTGGAAATGTATGGTGTTGAAAAATCTAATAGCAAAGAAAATAATGAAAACCTCACTATTCGGGACACCAAATACTGAAAGTGGAGAAAAGGCCATGCTATGACATCATTTGTTCTCCAATGTTCACCAAGAATCAATTATCTGCAGTGCATCTCAAGCCAGAGATGCTGATACTAATATTAGATTCACGTACATTTGATGGATTCAGAATATATTATCAGACTCAATGCTGGATGGACTGTAATCTAGAATTCATTATACCATGGATGAGGAACACGATAAGGATAAAAATGGTTGTCTACCAGAATATATCAATGGGCTGAATCCAGCAAATTTACTGAAACTGACAGAAGCTGACACTTATGTAGTCTTTGTGTTAATACACATAAATACATGGATGGTGGAACAGTGGTTAGAGTGCAGTACTGTAGGCTACTTCTGCTGAACACCAGCTGCCAGCAGTTTGGCAGATCGAATCTCACCAGGCTCAAGGTTGACTCAGCTTTCCATCCTTCCGAGGTGGGTAAAATGAGGACCCGAATTGTTGGAGGTAGTATGATTGACTCTCTAAATGCTTAGAAGGTGTAAAGCCTTTGAGAGCTGATAAGTCTAAGTGCTGTTGCGTATTTTATGAGTTTCTCAAAGTAATTTTTTTCAGATCCAAAGGCAATTTTTAGCAGCTCTGTTGTTTTAATATCCTTTGCCATTAAGGTTTTGTGTTTAAGAATGTTTGAAATGAAAAATTTGGTTTGTGTGAATTTGGATAGGGGCTCCAGTTTCCATTCTGATTGGCTGAAAAGGCCGCCTCGGATTGCGCAATAGAGAAACAATCTGATTGGACCTGCCTTGACGGCGGGAACATTTAAAGTGGTGTCATTGGCCACAAGCCATGGCAAGCTGCTTTAAAAAGGGTGGCGTGCGGCTAGGGTCGGTTGATTCTGTTACATTGCTGTTTTATGTTGCTAAATAAAGATGTTGATGTGTTGAACCGTTCTGTACGTGACTTGATTTTCCGGTCAAAACGACTGCAGACGAAGGATTGAGATATTCGGTAGTAAGATGAGGAGGAAGCGAGCGCAGCAATCTGAACGAGCAGAGGAGATGGCGGAAACAATTGATGCCCGCACATTCAATCCTGATGAGAGGATTGGGAGTCGTATAGTCGATCGTTTTCTTTATGTTTTAGAAGCAACGAGCTGCAGGAGATATCTGATCAAGGAAGAGGGTGTCTTCGCTTACACACTGTGGTCCAGCTGTCTTAAATGGCGAAGGCAGTACAAGCCAAGAGACGTCAAAGCAGATGACTTGCCAAGCTTGAACAGAATGCTCCGAGCACATAAACGCACTGGTGTCTCCACTTGATAAAAAGCACAAGTTTACAGCAGAGAGACACAAAGAGACAATGAACCTTACAGATTTATGTAGTGCCTGACTCAGAGCCTGCGAGTCAGATATGGATGAGGCAAGAGGACCGGTGTCTTGGTTGAAGGACGCTACATTTAAGAGTAATGGCTGAATAGACAAATAACTGCAGCAAGGCTATTGCGAAGCCACTGCCGCCAAAGCAGCAATAGAACTCCACAGCCACCATGGCGAAGATGAATTCGTTCCAGACCCGCGCAAACAGCCAGAGAGAAAGACAGAGGGAAGCAAGAAACAGCCCACAGTGACCACCACTACAAAGATCTCAAGTCCAGAGTGACATGAAGACGAAAATGAAGATGTCACAGACTTCAATCAGTTAGAAATGGCGGCGGAAAAGAGAAAAAACAGGCGGAGTTTAGTGTGATGGATATGGTAACAATACTCTGAGATCTGAATGCAGGTTCCTAAGACAATCTGTAGGGCTTGTAACAAGTGGGGGCACATCGAAAGGTCTGCTGAAACAAAAAGAGTACAGTCCTAAAGACATGGCAGTACCACAACCCCCCAGAAATGAAGAGAGACAGCTGGAAGCAGGGAACCGAAGCGAAAGAACCAGTGAAAGAAGGAAACGCATCAGATGTAACCATTGGAAATGCAGGGCAGAAAAAGGAAAAGTCCGGTAGAGGTGAACATCGAGCGGGAAGCTCTGTGAGATGGAGGTCGACTCTGGGTCTTTTTATCTATGGTATCCTGGAACACCATCGGGCCTGATACCGGACACAAACAGAGAACTACAAAACAAAGACTAATTTTAAAAGACTACCAGGGAAATCGAATTCCGGTAGTGGGCCTTGGATATTTTCTCATCAAATTTAAAAATCATGCTGAAATTTTGCCTCTGACCATCATCGATCCTGACGTGGATGCCTAGTCTGCTAGGGATTGAATGGTTCGCGCCCTGGATTGGGATGACCGGGATATGCTGCATTGCTGCAGCAAACTGGAAGAAAGCCTGTTACAAGAATCAGATGTTTTCGCGGGACCTAGGGCAAGTCCAGGGGACCTAATTTCATTAGCTTAGATCCAAAATAGCCCCCATCCAGTTAAAACCAGAGGCTCACCTGTTAAATGGAATCAAGGAGTGTCCCCTATTATTGATGAGTTCTGTGTCAGCAAAAAACACTAACCAACTAGAGGCAGATAAGAGAAGTCTTGAAGATTTAGTGATGCAGGCTATAAAGGGTAAGCGGAAAAATGTAATTTAGCAACCAAACAAGTCGTTTTGGGCTACCTAATAGATGAAAAAAAGGGGAATACACCCCACCAAAAAAAGATAAGACAGTCAAAGACGCACCTAGACTAGGAACAAAACTGACTTCAAGCATTCTAGGTCTCATAAATTTTTACAATATGTTCCTGCCCATAGGCAACATAGTAGAATTTACATCGGTTGTTAGACAAAAAAACCATCTGGAAATGGGACCACGGAACAAGCAGCATTTCAAGGTATCAAAGACCTATTAATGTCTACACATTTTAATCCAGTATAGCAATACCTGCTTTGACGGTCACCTGTGATGCATCGCCGTTTTGGAATAGCGCCTCGCTGGCCACAAGCTACCAGACAGCAGAGAACATGGTCGCTTTCTATTTCGAAAATGCTTTCCAAATCAGAACACAATTACAGCCAACTCGACGAGAAGCCCTCGCAATATCGCTGGAGTCAAAAGATCCATGAGTACATTTACGGGAGAACTTTTCGATCATCACTGATCACAAGCCCTTTTAGGAATCTTGAGCAGGCACAGCCAACCGAACATTCTGTCACTAGAATGACGAGGTGGTCTGAATTCATCGCTGCCTACACCTAGACGCTGATCCACCGCCCTGGAAAGACCATCATCCATTGCCGACGCCCTGAGCGTATCCCGCTGCCCATCACAAGAAGAGGACCCAGCCCACGTCTCCACACTCCGAGGCTGGCCAACCTCCGCTAACTGAGCAGACGTCGCGAGACCACCAAAAAGACCCTGACAGCTTGCATCCTGCATTGGGTAGTAAGGGCTGCCGGAAGAGAACAAAACTGAGACTTTTAAACCTTTTCGCACCCAAACAGACTGAACTGTCAATCGAGAAGGCTGTATATTGTGGATGACAGGGTGGTGACACCACAGACTCCAGGATGATGTTTTGTGCCATGATTGCACGAGGGACACCCAGGCAAAGTTAAGATAAAGCCCTGGCAGAAGTTATGTCTGGTGGCCAGGGCTGGACGAAGGACATTGAACGTTGGGTGAAACATGCCTGCTGTCAAAATCGAGGCCAATGCCCCACAGGCACCGGAATGGGTATGGGAAATTCCAGGGCCCATGGTCGAGACTACATATTGACTTTGCTGGGCACTAAAGGCAACACCTTTTTAATAGTTGTGGATGCATACTCAAACTGGCTAGAAGTCTATACCCATGATTTCTACACCACCGAAGGCAGTGATGAAATTAGACAAACTTTTCGCCATGCATGGACTCCTGATGTATGCATCGGACAATGGCCCCAGTTTACCGCGTTGGCATTCGAGCATACTTAGCTGCCCAGGGCATCCGACATGCTTAAACCAGCCGGCCCAATCCAGGCTGCTAATGCAGGGCTGAAACACATGGTTGGTAGCACAAGGAAGGCCTGGATAATGGACAGGGGACATCAAAGAAAGCTAAAACCAATTATTAACCTACAGCACATTACCCTCGCAGCATACCAAAAAAGCCCAGCAGAACTCCTAATGGGTAGGAAAATGCATTCCTACGACAGACTTGCACAATCTTATACCTGGGATAAACACCTCTGACTTCGCAAAATACGCAAATTTGAAAATAGCGACCTAGTTATGCCAAAACCTAACCAGGACCTGTTATGATTCCAGCCACGATCACCCGATCACAGACCCCCCAGTCTTACCGACTACTCCTAGACGACAGAAGGATGGAAGTGGCACATTGACCAGCTTCATTCTCGCACCCTCGAACGCAAGAACACACAGCGCTAAATAAATACACAACCAAAAAACAACTGAGGAGGGGGGGAAATACAAAATAATAAAAAGGGGAGACAAATCCCATAACAAGGCAACAAACACTACACAAAGACTCTCAAATAAATAAAAAAGAGCACTCATGGTTAGATGAACCCAAAAGAGAATCCAGGAGCAGGAGAATGAAGCAGGCTTCCTGGAAGGAGACAGCCAGGCCAGCTCGACCAACCCAGACAAACCAAGGAGGGATGGCGGAGCCATCTCAACGTGCCTGAGAGACTCAAGTGGGACAGCAAGGCTGACTCACCCTCCAGGAGTTCCATGGAGAAAGCACAGAGAAAACGATCCGTCTGAACGCTTGAAGACCAGCGAATGAGCGCGCAGGTCAACAGGACTCGAAAAAGCCCCACCTACCTGCGTGACTACGTGATGCACGTTGGACTGAACCAAAGGGGGAGGGGTGTTCTGTATGGAATTTGGTAGGCTCCAAGTTCCCCATTCTGATTGGCCGAAAAGGCTATTCTTGGATTGGCCACTAGAAAACCAATCCGATTGGCCCGCTAAATGGCGGGAACACTTAAAGTGTTGTCATTGGCCACAAGCCGCGGGCAAGCCGCTTTAAGAAGGGCTGCCACGGCTTGGGTCATTGTTCCGTTACCATTGCTTTACTGTTCTAAATAAAAGAGTTGTTGTTGTAAGCCGGTCTCGCGCAACTTATTTCCGGACGGAACAAAAATAATTTTATAATTTTTTTTCTCTTTTCTTTTAAAATAAAGTTTGCTTTTATATATCTCTTCTGAGATGGCTGTATCTTCAAAAAGGGGACAGGTAAAGGATTGTCCCTTGTTTATTCTTTTTGTTTATTTTAGCTTTACAAATGTTGCAACAGAGAAATAAGACAGGAGGAGAAGATAGAGTGTAAAAATAAAATAAAAAAGAAATTTTTATATTAAGTACCATAGCAGATGCCTGATTCTTGTCCTGGGGGATCCTTTAAATAAAAATGAAATTTTAATGGGAAACTGAAAAGAATTTGGTGCACTTTCAGGTTTTAAAAAGAACAGACAGAAGGCAAAGATGTTGTCAAAAACATTGAAGCTACAAGATCAAAGAGAGTTGATGAATAAAACAGGTTTAAATGGTGAGAAGAAGATAAAAAATTTGGGTATTAATATCAGAAATGTGAATGGTATGTTGTTTCAAAATAATTACATTAAAATCTGGAATGAAATTTAAAAAGACTTGTTAAAATGGGGGAAAGACAAAATTGTGCTTGTTGGAGATAATTTCTGTGATTAAAATAAATGTCTTGCCTAGAATGTTATTTTTTATTTCAGGCAATATCAGTTTTGACACTTGATGTATCATTTCAACAATGGCAGAAAGATATGTGTGATGTGCAGGGGGGAATATTTAAATATGAAGCATTAAAACATGCAAAAAAAAGAGGAAGATTGAGTTTACCTGATTTGAAATTATATTTTGCAGCCTGCTGTTTGATCTGGATGAAAGAATGGATGTTGCTAAGAAAGAGGAAGCTTTTGGAGTTAGAAAAGCATGGTTTAAAATTTGGGTGGCATGGGTGTCTAAGGTCTGATAACAATAATGTAGATTTTAAAATCGTTATGTTAGATGTGCCATACTGAGAATATGGAACAGAAATAAACTTAGGCTGGGCCTGAAAATACAGGTAGGCCTTGATTTACGACCAGGGGTGGGATTCCACCAGTATAACAATTGGTTCAGTGTTGAAATCCCATATATTTTAAAAGGATTTAATTATCAATGGATCCTAGTTCACGTATCTATATGCTATTAGGGTGTATCTGCAGTAGATAATAGTTGCTGGGAACTTGAGTTACTTCTGTTTAAAATTACTTGGCTAATGTTCACACCAAGCTAATTGACACAACATAATAAAATATCCATGGATAATTTGACCGTGAGTGTCAATGGCCTTTTGAGTCTGTTTGCAATACATTGTTCTTGGCTGAATGCATATTTCTCTTTATTGGGTGAATCAACATTTGCTTGCTGGAGTGTCTAAGAATAAGAGGAGCAAACTTTCTCCTTAATGGCTTTTCATCCATAACCTAGCAAATGAGCTGCTGCTGGATTCAATTTTTCCCTTCCAGGTTTTACCCAACTGTGCCTGTTTGTAAGAGAAAAGCACCCTCACCTTTGCTCCTGTCTGTTTGTAGTGTAAAGGCTTAAGCAGAAATTCTCATGGCTTTTGTTTGCGAATTGTTTTAATTTGCTGCATGGACAGAAGAGTTAGCAAACTGCTGATAAGCTTTCCACTAGCCATGAAAGGAACTGTGTGGTGAGGTGCTCAGCTTCCAGTGGATTAATAGCCTCTGCCCAATGGCTTTGTGAAAGACAGAATAACTCTTCCCATAAATCATGGGTTCATTGGGACTTCTCTGTGAAGTACAAGCTCAGGAAGAAAAGTCAGTTTCCCACTTAAAATTTAAACTCTTCTGAAAATATCAGGCAGTGGAGAATATTTATTATTTAGTCAAATAATGTTATGTCCAAAATACCTTATTGGCCACCATTGGGGTATTCGATTACAATGGGAGTGTTTAAAGAAGCTTCATGACTTTCTACACTTACAAGGCTTATTGATACACTGCCATCACAACCAAAGTAGAGAAAATCCCTTGCTACAAGGCAAATAATACCATGAGATTCCAAAGAAAACAGAAATTAATGCATCATTTACCCAAGGGATCACCTATCCTTGCCATTCAGTAGAACATTGATCTGTTTATGAATGTAAGCTGCACCCTGGCCTTTTGTTCCTAATTTGGATTTTTAATTCCAGGGAATTTAGTCAAAGTCTGCACCCAGACCTGAGCACATAGCATTTTAAATTTTGGCTGCTTGTTACTTTGATTTGTGTCATGTAGAAACATCCCAACCCAGTTCTTATTCAATTCTGCATCCCAGCCCAGTTCTTATTCAATTTTCCTGAAAGAAAAATGTTCACTTTTTTATTTTTAAAGAGAAGAGAATGCTGGAGAAATTTACAGAAATTTTCTCAGGATTAAGAGATGTGGGCAGGCAGAGCAGCTTCAGGATGATAGAAAGATACATAGCAGAAAAAACAGCATCAGTAATTAGCCCTTAACTAACAATAAGGCATGCTTAAACAAATCTTAAAGAGAAAACCGAGAGGAATTATCACACACCCTGAAAATAAAGCACACAAAAAATAAAGCACTCTGCCTCTGTTACAGAGGATAAAAGTTTGGAACTTTGAAAAAGAAAAAGAAAAAATGCATAGAGTTACTTGGCTGAGTTGGGTGGCTATAGAAATTGAGTAATCAAAAAAGAAAAAAGAAAGAAAGAAAAGGAAAAGAAAGAAAGAAAACTTGAGAAGGATATGAAAAGCCTGAAGGACAATGTTCAGAAATTTAAAGATCATTGATAACTTTTCAAATATTATTATAATTTTTCCAAAGATTTGCATGCTTAAGGTATTTTTCAAACTGCATCTTTAAGTCTTCAAGAAACAATAGGAACTAAACCTACTAGCACATGTGATGTAAAAACAAAAAAGTATTGGTGTCAAATAAAGGTATAGATGGAAGAGATGGTTAGCCAAAAAATAGAGTTTAGACCAGAAATGTTCCTATTGGAAATTATAGATGAGAAATATAGTAAAGGAACAATATATTTAATGTTGTATATAATAACTGCTGTGAGATTGGTGTATGTCCAAAACTGGAAGAATGAAGACACCCCTATAGAAAGCAAAATAATAAGGAAAATATTAGTCTGTGCAGAGGTGGGCAGACTAACTTTAGAAATTAAGGATATGAGTGAGACAGAGTACTATGAAGTCTGGAGTAAAATGTATCAATGACTGGAGTCAAGGAAAAGAAGAAATTGTTGACGCTTTAAAGGAATGAAAGTTAAAGAAAATGAAATACAATGGACAAATATGATATGAATATAAAGATTACAAGGGGGAAAACGAGATGGAAAAGAAGCTAGGTTGTAAATATGTATATAAATGTAAATAGAAACAAATATGTAACCAGCATTAAATTAACAACGTAGGGAAAAAGGGAAAAGTTGGTATATTTATTTCTATGCTGTAGTATGTATGGCCAAAATGTGCACTGTTCAACTGTTTTTAATGATTACTTAATAAAAATTTAATTAAAAAAAAGAAACAATAGGAACTGTTAAATTTATAGAAACAGAAAATGCTTCTGTTCTCTCAGTCAATTGTCTTTATATTACTGGAAGGTTATAACAATGCTTTCCTAAATAAAGTTATTCTTGTTTCTTTTCATGAACTTTATCGAAAAGCTGCTAAAAAATATGATTGTACACCAACTGACAATTTTCTTACTACATGTTGATCCCCAAAACACTACAGTGGTTCCAGCATGTAGATTACAGACAATATTAAATATAGTTTCAGAAAAACTGGAATCATCTGTCTGAATGGTTTATTGATAATTATGAAAGTTCTGTACCAAAATGTATTAATATAATAGGTTAACAAATTACTCAATTTATTAGAGCAAGTTTCATAAACTACCTATAGAAACTAAATGAAATCTATAACAATGGGAAGTTACTTGTTTGAATTCTTTTATATGTCTTGTAATAGCTATCCCAATAGCTATCCATTCCCCACCATCCAAGAAGAGCCGAAGACGCTTCTTGGATGAAAAGCGAAATGTCTTTAAAGAAAAACAGAAAGTCCAGTTGCCTCTTGGAAAAAAAAAAAAAAANAGAAAAACAGAAAGTCCAGTTGCCTCTTGGAAAAAAAAAAAAAGCACCTCTGGGACAACAATGAACTGGATAACTGAGAATCCCCATAGCTATCCCAATAAAATCTTGTTGCCAGTATGTCAAACTGTTCTCAGATTAACACTGAAGTAATGTGTGAATTTCAACTCTCTCTGCCACATATTTCTCCATTGTTCCATTTGTATCTTATAAACAAATTTTAGCCCATTTTAGTACACATTCTTTCACTTGTTCTTCTTTGGCTTCCAATTTCAATAAAACTATATGCATTTTAGAAATTATATGTTCATCATTTACAGACAATTCTATTTGAAACTCACAATGTTCAAAACCATAAATCTTTTATCTACTTTAAATCTAAGAACTATAAAATAAAGTTTATATTAATGATAATATCCCTTTTGCCATCAATTCTTCTCTTGATTTTATTTTGCCCTTGACAAAACTTTGTATCCCATGATAGGTTAGTTGTTTGTGTTTGCCTATTATTTCTTGCACATAAATGCTTCTATTCCCCGCCTGCTCCCCCAAAAATCTGATGGGATAACTGACCACAGGGGCCATCCTGATTTTAAGGTGAACTTCTCAATTTCTGTATCCAATATTCAGGTGACCTTTCTCTCCCACCAAAACATCACATGAGCATTTCTGCCCACATCCTGCGTTGAGAGCAATGGTCTCAAAGATAGTGAGGGATTCTGGAACAGTTACTAGAGGAGCAACAAGACTCAGAACAGGTCTACTCTTGTTACATTTGCTGTGAAAGTGTGTCACAGATGGTACAATCAAAAGAAAAATATGTTATAAAAGGTATGTGAAGAGTCATTCTGGATTAGAATAATAGAATTGGAAGGGACCTTGGAGGTCTTCTAGTCCAACCCCCTGCCTAGGCAGGAAACCCTACACCACTTCAGACAAATGGTTAACCAATCTCTTCTTAAAAACTTCCAGTGTTGAGCATTCACAACTTCTGGAGGCAAGTTGTTCCAATGATTAATTGTTCTGTCAGGAAATTTCTCCTTAGTTCTGTGTTGTTTCTCTCCTTGATAAGTTTCCACCCATTGCTTCTTGACCTGCCTTCAGGTGCTTGGAGAATAGCTTGACTCCCTCTTCTTTGTGGCAGCCCCTGAGATACTGGAACATTGCTATCATGTCTCCCTTAGTCCTTCTTTTCATCAAACTAAACATACCTAATTTTCCAGCATATACACTAGAAAAACATTTTTAAAAGCTAATTTGGGGTTGGGAGGGCATTCATTTCTTGAATAAATTTCTGGAAATACCTGCCATCATTTTTTTAAGGAAAGGGTTAAATATTCTAAAATAGGTATGCACAACTTCTGGAACCCTACTCTGTTTTTATTATTTTGGCTCATAATGGCTAAATCCCTTATCACTGTCTGGGCCTGATGAGAAACCATACTAAAAATATAAGTTGCTTGTATTTTAGCTTTGTTGGATCATTTTAACTTTGTTAACTCCTTGATCTGTGTTTTATATTTCATTTTAAAGTTCTATTTGCTTTGTGGCTTGACTAAAAAAAAAACCCTGCTATGAGTTGGCTATATAAATATACTTAATAAAACAGCCAGAAGATTAGGCTGTGCTTCAAACAGAAAGCCACTGCACAACAAAAAGAGAACAAAAATTTGTCAGGTTTGATGCTTTGTTTTGCCTTATTTTTAATGATAAAGCTCTGGAACTGGCCAGCATGACTCCTTTTTGTTAAAAAAAAAATTACAGTGAATTTTTAAATTTATGACATTCCCTTTGAAATGCATTAGCCAAATCCATTTTTTAAAATCTATCAGAGACTGTATTTTTTCTGCATGCAAGTAACGAGCACCTCCAAGTTAACTGATATAAGATCTGAAGACAAAACTGGATATGTTTAATTTATATGATCAATACCATATTTAAAGAATATTTTTCCCAAGGGTTCCAACCACCAGACTAACCCCCATAGCATGTTTTAAAAGTTCTATCTTCTGCTTTTGTTTCATTTCCAAGACCAATATAGAGGCTACTGATACTCATATGTAGCTGTTCCAGATTAAAAGTAGAGTTTTCTCTTTTCTTCCAACATACCTTGCTGGGTGGAATGATTTATGATACTCATACTCGTACATGATGTTGAATGATGCAGCCAGAAGCTGGGCTCTGTCCCATTTTGGCTACATTGTTCAACATCCCATATGAGGTATCTGAGGCTGTGTTCAGTCCTGGTCATTTTCATTTGGACTGCAGCAGAAATTGGGCATCTGGCTTTTGCAGAGAACCTGCTACATTATGCCTATTGGGTGTTACAGTCTCCTATGCTTCAAATATTCAGGATTAGCATTTAGATGGGTAGCCCCATAGAGGGAGAGAGCATAGAAAAACAAGAAACCCGCCTGCTGCTCTGGCTCTCCAATTAAGAATCCACCATAATGTTGGAATTGGTAACACTGATCAGCTTTGACAAACAAAACATGCTGACTTATCCCTCACTTGGATCCATTAAACAGATCTCATTTCAATGGCTTCTTGTGTGCCCTCACCCACCCTACAGGCATCTGGTTCTTTGGCTTCAAAATCCAAAGCCACCAACAGCATATTGGGCAAGTATGATGACCTGGGGCATGACACAAAAATAACAAAGTCACAAAAGTAGAATAAATTCCTTTAATGCCTCCAACTTGTCCCCAATGTCCAATTATCCTTGGCTGCATAACAATCTCTTCAAAAAACAGTCTATGAAATGCAGTCTGAACCCAAAGTAAAAACAATTAGAAATAAAAAAGGCAACACAAACCACACTGAGGTAATTAACATGGCAGGCCAGGATGATAAATTGCAGACTTTCAAAGGATAATGCAGCACCCACAGTTGGGAGGACGCCAAGACCCAGATAAACCTCAACTAAGATAATGCATGCTTTGCTTCCAGCAAGGAAGCATGTACAAATACCCCATTTATATCCTGTTCTCCCAACTGCAACTAATGAAAGGGATCAGGGCCTTCTCTCTCATAAGCCACATTGCTCCCTTCTCCGTTCCTCCCTGTATGTCCTCGGATGAAAAGAGGATGGCCCTGGGTCTTTTTCTGAATGCCAAGCTGGACTGTGCCCTTCCCCTATTTCTTCCACAGCCACCAGAACCACACTCCCACTCCCTGTCAGCTGCTCAATCTCCCCCTCAGAATCAGACTCCAACAAGGGCAAGATTGCAAGGCTGCAGTAGAGCTCAAAGCAGTATCTGCTCCATTGTCCTAAATGTATCTCCTAAACACTGGCTCAAACACTGGGCCCTTTACAAAATGAAATTCAATGTAGAAAAAAAATAGGGTTTACATTTAGGCAAGAAAAACCAAATGTACAGGTATAGATTAAGTAAAACATGGCTCAGCAGCAGTAATTGTAGAGAGATGTGGAGTCTTAGTGGACAATCACTTAAATATGAGCCAGCAATGTGCTGTAACTGTCCAAAAGGCCAATGCAATCCTAGGCTGCATCAACAGAGGGACAGAATCAAGATCACAAGAAGTGATTCTACCACTTTATAATGTATTGGTAAGACCATACTTGGAATACTGCATCCAATTTGATCAGCACGATGTTAAAAGAGATATTGAGACTCTGGAAAGAGTGCAGTGAAGAGCAACAAAGATGATTGGAGGGATGAAGGCTAAAACATATGAAGAACAGTTGAAGGAATTGGGTATGTCCAGTCTAGGGAAAAGAAGAACCAGAGGAGTGATATGAAAGCAGTGTTCCAATATTTGAGGGGCTGTCATAAAGAAGACAGGGTCAACCTATTTTCCAAAGCACCAGAAGGCAAGACAAGAAGCAATGAATGAAAACCAAACAAAGAGAGAACAAACCTAGAACTAAGGAGTAATTTCCTGACAGTAAGAACAATTAACCAGTAGAATAACTTGTCTTCAGAAGTTGTGGGTGCTCCAACACTGGAGGCTTTTAAGAAGGGGTTGGACAACTATTTGTCTAAAATGGTATAGGCCAGGTCTTCTACTTGGAGGATGGGAGTTGGACTAGAAGACCTTCAAGATCTCATTCAACTCTGCTATTCTGTTCTGTTAATCTAAACTAGGGATGTCAAACTCAGGGTGTTTAGATCTAGCCTGCGGAGCTGCCTTGGAAACAATGAAGAAACGACCTGTGGTACCTCTGTCAGTGAAAATGGAGCTCAGGAAGGCAGCATGAGGCCATCCCAGGCTCCGTTTTTCCCCAAGATGGCCTCCTGCTGCCCTTTGCCAGCAAAACCAGAGTCTGAGGGGGCTGCACATGGCTTCCCTGAGCTCCATTTTTACTGGCAAAGGGCTGCACGAGGCTGTCGCAGCCAAAAACGGAGCTTCAGCAGGCTGTGCTCAGCCTCCCCAAGCTCCATTTTCTCTGGCAGAGGGCTGCAGGAGGCCATCATGGCTGAAAATAGAGCCTTGAAGAGTGACGTCAAGCCACCACCACCACCCCAACCCCCCAAGGTCAAACGCAACCCTGATGCAGCCCTCAATTAAATCAAGTTTGACACCCTTGATCTAAACTATCATAAGGAAAAATAAAAAACCCTGTCTTGATTGGCTGTAGGAGGGAGAGAAATTGTTTCTTGTAAACCTTGCTTAGCACTGTTCCAAAATAGCACTCTTTCAGATTAGCTCAGTTACAGAAAAAAATGCTAAACCTATGTACAAAAGAAGTCTGACTATCAATATGTAGTTGGTACTTTGAAAGCATTCCCAGAAAACATTTGTGCAAAACTAAGGCTGATGGTTGACAAACAGCTAATCTAATACATATAGCCATTGAATTCAGGACAATGACTATTGGATTTCCCCTCCCCACCCCCCACCATCTGGTGATATTTTGCAGAAGGACAAACCAAGCCAAGGGAATCCACCAATCCTTTTCCTCAAATTGTTGTTTATCTCCAGGTGGCCTCATTACTAGGACAAGAAAGCATTCTAACATGGCTGGAGAAAAAGATCTCAGTCAGATACAAAACTGGCTGAAAAAAAGCTAGAAACTCTATCAGTATTCCAAATGCTACTGTCATCTCAGTACTATGGTTGGCAGCCTTGTAATTTAAAACTGTTCTGTTATATAACTGAACTCTGGAGTCTCATAATTTTCAGCTTGGCAAGCATGTTATGTGTTTGCCCCCACCTCCTTTTTTTTGCTTTTTGTTTTGACGGGGGCTATGAGCTGTGAGAATGGTTTTCTAAATATCAGCACTGTGACTGCAAGTGCTCTAATACGCCCACAGATACTTATTGAATTAAAGGAGCAGCAATGTTATGGTCTAAAATAATTAATAAACAACACCAAGATTGCATCAAAATCTATGAGGGAATCAGACACCGACAAATATTCCTTTGTGCTGTGGTCTACAGCAGTGGAAACAGAGAACAAATTAAGAGTCTGAAAAAGTTGTCTATGAGAAAAAAAAATCACAATCTTCTGTGGCAATCATTGCACAGACTGGAATCATAGCCATTAGTACCCATTTCCTGGTGAGAGTCTGCAGGAGAAGTTGGGCAAGAGAAGGCAAGACATCTTATACATCATGGCATCATCGCATGTGATATAATGACAGGGCACAATGCAACTGACCCACGATTCATCATGTGTGTTGTTGATACAATGACAGCATGGCTTCTTACAGATTTCTGAGATAACACCATGGCTCCTTACAAATGAATACTGCATCCAATTTCCTAGCCACTAATCTTTGTCATCCGACTATCAATGAGATTGTAAGAGTGTGCTTTGCATGCATAGAGGTCAATATCCAATGTCCATTCCATTCAAAGAGAGTTCTCATTCATAAGGAGGAGCCCCATTACTATCTAACAATATGCAAAGAGTTTCTCTTCACACCATAGATAAATAGGTGGTTACCACAATAATGGCTAGTTTAGATGCTAGTGTGGGGGGACTTGTTTAAATTAATGGTAAGTGCTGGAAGTCTTCTCAGGAATCGTAGAAAAATGCCGCACTGCAAAGCCTTTGTTTTTTGGGCGGAGAATGTGAACCACCAACCACATCCAAACAATGTGATCACGTCAGTGCTGGAACAACGCACAGCAACACAGTAACAAACTGGGATTAAAGGGGATGGAAAGCAAGGTAGCTCTCTGGGTCCAAGGGCTGTCCAAGAAGCCAAAATAGTTCAAGAATTGGACTAGAAAATTGGAGGATTTTCATTAAAGTGCTCACATCCATAGAAATACATTGGGTAATTTTGCACCTGTTATTCTTATGCAGCCCAATCTAATCACTAGTAGTTGTGGGTATGAAATAAAGGGAGATCCCCTTGAAAATTGCCTTGAGCTTCTAGGGAAAAGACTACTTGATGGATCGAAAAAAACATCTTGATTTTACTGAAAGCAGCTTGATACCTCATTTTCCTTACGGCAAACCTTTTCGCAGGTCTTTGTCCTATTTCTGTTGGATGCTCTGTGGTACAGAGCAGTATGGGTAAAGTTTATTGGAGTCTATTGGAGTTGGACAGCTAATAAGTTCAAATAAATAAATAAAAAACTATGGTTCAATTCATAGATACAATAAGTGCAATATAATCATGTAATAATGTCAACCCTGCCACTAGGAAAGAGAGTTCATGATTTTACTGAGGGAAAACTGTGGGAAATGACTCAGTTTGGACATCTGCTTCCCAGTTTGAGATGTAGCAGATAGCAGATCACTTGTCTCCTGGAGCCATGAAAACCAGCCTCATTGCTTAGTCAAGGGAGCTACCCAGTGTGCATCAAATATCCAAGAACTTTTCAAAAAAGGAAATGTGAATGGTGACTTTGTACAGAATAGATTGGCTTTTGGTTGGCATGTTGAATTATCTCCTGCACTGCAGAAACCAATCGATGATAGCATTAGATAAAGAAGAACTGTGTGCTGCCTGACACCTAGTGTCCTGACTTTTGCAACCCAGATTAGGCTTCCCTACCAAGGAAAAAACTATTTCAGGACCAAACTACACATTCTAAGTAGCTGGAATCTAAAAAAATAAAAATAAATAAAGATTTGCAACCAAAATCTGAAGAATAGTAAGTGGGAAACAGTATTCCTAAACTTTCCCTTCCCATCACTTCCTAAACAACTTGAGGAAAATAAAGTATTATCCCTCTTACTGTTCCTCTTATACAGAGAGACCAAAAAAACCCCATACATATGTAAACATACACAAAGGCTTGGATAGGAAAGTTGCAACCTTAGAAGACTATTAACACATGTTATATCAATAAGAACATTCAGATGAATTAATTCACTCGCATAAAAGGAACTCAAGAGAGGGATTTTGAGCAGACACCCGTAGTTGCCAACCTTCACCCTGTTGCTTTTCTACTTCAGGGTGCTTTTCAGTTTAAAAACAAAGAGTCCATAAAGAAAAGGAACACCTAACTACTTAAAGGGTTCTCCTTCACCCCCTTACTGTATGAAGACATTCAGGAAAAGTGGCTTCTTTCTTTCCTGCCACATAAACAAAGCCCATTTTAATTGCCAAGCGTATTTGTGTAACAATGCACACTATCTGTCAGCACAGATCAATAACATCCACCCACCTGCGCTCAGTTAGAAGTCAGCTACATCAGTTGTGAATCTTGTTTAATGAATCATGGCAATAGAGAAGGCTGAAGTTCTCTTCTTACTTCCCACTCAGAGTAAGACACAGACAACACTAGCTAGGTATTGGGGAATTGATTTCAGAAAGCACTCACAATTTGGGACAATTTGTAAGCAGGACAGGTTGTTGAATTTGCCCTAAAGTACAACTGCCTTTTGGGATCTTGCACCAGAGGTGGTATTCAGCCAGTTCTGACAGGTTCTGGAGAACCGGTAGCAGAAATTTTGAGTAGTTCAGAGAACCCGTATATACCACCTCTAATTGCCCTCCCCCCCAATCTATTCACTGCCTCCTGAGTCCCAGCTGATTGGAGTCCCAGCTGATCGGCTGGATCTTCTTTTGTTGCCCTGCACAACAGAGCTGAAAAGCAGGTTAGTGGGGTGGGGAGGGAATGGAGAACGGAGCTGGAAAGCAGGTTAGTGGGTTGCGGAGGGAATGGAGATTTTACAGTATCCTTCCACTGCCATGCCCACCAAGCCATGCCCACAGAGTTTGTAGCAAAAAAATTTGAATACCACCACTGTCTTGCACCCATCGAAGTAGCCCTGAGTTAGGAATTCTGAGTTATAAGGTTCATAAATGCACGAAACCATGACCAAAAGCTAAGTTATACAAGACAGTATCATTTTAAATTGCACAGTGACTCTTCATAGACACCTGACTCTTCTGCTCCAAACTGCCATCCTTTGCATATGGAATTGCAGTAATATCCCCACTTTGATCCCCTTCTCTACTTTATTTATTTATTTGTTTATGTCAATTGCTTACAAGATAATAGGTATAAATAAAAACATAGTTATGAATACATGGATACATATAAGAAAAATAGAAAAATAAAAAAATAAAAGGAACAGGGACAGGGACAGGGACGGTAGGACAGGGATGGTAGGCATGTTGGTGTGCTTATGCATGCCCCCTACAGACCTCTTAGGAAAGGGGTAAGGTCAATAGTAGACAGTCTAAGAATTAAAGTTTTTGGGGTTTGGGGAAGAAACCACAGAGTCAGGTGAAGTATTCCAGACATTGACTACTCTGTTGCTGAAGTCATATTTCCTGCAATCAAGTTAGGTGCGGTTTACCTTGAGTTTGTATCTATTGTTTGCTCTTGTATTGTTATGGTTGAAGCTGAAGTATTCATTGACAGGTAGGACATTGCAATGATTTTATATACTATATTTAGATCGGACCAAAGGCAGCGTAGTTCTAGATTTTCTAGGTCTAGAATTTTGAGTCTGGTGGCATAAGGTATTCTGCAACAAGTAGAGGAGTGGAGAACTCTTCTTGTAAAATATTTTTGGACTTTCTCAACTACGCTAATATCAGACACGTAATGTGGGTTCCAGACTGATGAATTGTATTCAAGTATTGGTCCAGCAAATGTTTTATCTGCTCTAGTTATTAGTGTGACATTACCAGAGAAAAAGCTAGTAAGATAGCAACTCTTAATGCCTTTTTGGCTATGTAGTTACAGTGGGCTCTAGTACTTAGATCATCAGAGATGAGTATTCCAAGGTCTTACAGAGCTTGGATCATCAACAAGGTCTTGACTATTCAGCCTGTATTTTATTTTCTGATTTCTTTTGCCAATATGTAGGACAGAGCATTTATTTGTTGAGATTTGAAGTTGCCATTTGTTTGACCATTCTGATACATAGTCAAGGTCTTTTTGAAGGTAGCAGTATTTGTCTGTGGTTTGAATAGCTTTACATCATCAGCAAAGAGAACGCAGTTGCTCTGATATGATCACAGAGGTCATTTATGTAGAGTATGAAAAGAGTTGGTCCTAGAACGCTGCCTTGGCGACACCCACTGTTGACAGGTACAGATTTGATAGGATCCTCCCAATTTTGACCATTTGTTGTCTGTTTGAGAGGAAGGCTTCTATCCAGTTATGCAGGTGTCCAGAGATACCATAAGATTTTAGTTTTAGGATAGTTTTGTCATATACAACTGAATCAAAGATTTTACAGAAGTCTATGTAGATTGTGTCTATTGTTTTGCCCTGATCGAGTTGTGTAGTCCATATGTTTTTGCAGTGTAAGAGTTGCAGATTACAGGATAGTTTTTTTTTCTTAAACCAAATTGTTTATTAGAGGTAGGTTGTTTGTCTCTAAGTGGAGGATAATGGATTGGTTAATAATTGATTCCATGACTTTACAGGTGACACAGCATAAAGAGATTGGTCTGTAATTTTCAACTAGGCTGGGGTCTTCCTTTATGAAGATGGGGATGACCATGGCTTGTGACCATAGTTTTGGCAAGGAGCTAGTCCTGAAAGATTTTTCAAAGATTATTCTTAGAGGTTCTGCTATAGCAGTGGATAGCTTTTTTAAGAAGTTGGCACATATTCTGTCCGGTCCAATAGATAGAGATGGTTTTAGCTTGCGTAGTGCTTTTTCAACATTGTCTTCTGTAAAATCGATATGTAGCTTGTCCTAGAGATTCTCATCTCTGAAACCCCAGATTAGACAGGAAGAAAAGTCTTCCTACTTTGGCTGATACTGGAAGAATTGTCGGATTCTATGCAGCAATCTTTATGAGTAGTGGTAAAGTCGTGGTAAAGTAGTGATAAAGCAGATTAAGCAAGTGCTTAGGGCATCAGGTCCAAAGGGGGCACCACAAAGTTGAGAATATGGCTTTGTTTGTACAGTGTGTACAAAGGAGGGGGGCACCAAGATTTGTCCTCCACTGTTTATGAGGCATCTTCCTTCCTTTATTCTCTCTCCCCCTTCCTCCAAGCTGATGTGACCATTTGTTCAGGTGTAATGCCTGTGCTGCTTATAGGGATAAAATGTTCCTTGTGGGGAGATGGAGCAAATCTATAGTTATCCTATTATATAAATGGGGCTAGATTAGAAATCTCAACAGTGATGATCAGCTTAAATGCAAGAGGAAGTCGAAAACATATTTTAAGAGAAATGGAGCTGGAAAGTATTTCTGGAATGTTTTCCTGATTGTGAAGAACAAGAGCAAGGAAAGGTTCAATATAAAGGCCAACCTGCAAGAGAACTTCCGTTTTAAGCTTCTTTGTCCATCAACAATGCAGTTATTCATGAACTATAAAACTGAGTCACCAGGTCTGAGCTCTTGCAAGTCTTTGTTTATCCTGGAGAGGAATCCCTCTTGAGCCAACATTTTCTCTCTCTCAGTCAAATAAGAAGATTTCTGCAAAGCATATATTGTACTTTTCCATAAAACCTTCAGTATATTTGCTGGCCCACTGTAACCCCTAGGAACTATTCATGGCAATTCTCTCAGTACTGCTTAAATGCGATTTCCATACTGAATGCTCTTTCCCCAGTGATTGCTACTTTATCCCTCATTGCTATTTCCCACTGATTGTTCCTTCCCTTACTGAGTCCTTTGTGACTGTTTTCCATGTTTTCATGGCTGTTCCCTCAACAATGTAGTTTTAAATGATATTTTCTCACCAATTGCACTTTTCCCAGTGATATTTTCTCCTTTGTTGACATTTTTCATTTATATGTTTTCTTTATATAAAATCCATCTTCTTTCTCTGAATGATGTTTGGTCACCATTACTGAGGCCCATATTCACTGTGGGCTGAGTAGGCAGCAAGAACGGGGAGATAATGAGTTTGTAAATACACATAGAAGTTACTGAGGGGGGAAACAGACAATAGAAAATATTTTCAGGTGTGGGTGACTTCCTAAAGACCCTTTTACATTGAGACTGATAATGTAAAACACAGCCAAAAACTGACAGTTTTCAGTATGTTGATATCCATGATAATTGTGCACTTGGAAATAATGAATATAATTTATGTAAATCTTATATTATAGAAACTTTACTAGATAGAAGATGTTCCTGTCCAGTTCCTTAAGCCCCTGTCACACAGCACTAATGGATGGAAAGAGGATGTAAAACGGAGAGAAACACTTGCTATCCATTGGTTAACGTGATGCATCCATTCTGTACTCACTGACTCCGTTTTTCATCCTCTCTATCCGTCCAGCATCCATCGACTAACATTTCATCCGCTCAAAAGGTTTTGAGCTGCACAAAACTTTTTGCACGGAAAATGTATCCAACGCATCCATTCTACATCCGCTATGCATATGGGGAACATCTGTTCTACATCTGTCGTCATCCATTACGCATCCGCTATATCCGCTAGGCATCCGCTGCGCATCTGTGCAACTCGCATCCGCTCCAGAGGAAAACAGACACAGGGAGGAAGTGAAACGGACATGGAATGGACACAAAGCGTTAGTAGCACGGACGGAGAAAGGATGAAAGTAGATGCAGCTTGCATACAAAGCATTAAAACGGAAAAAACGTTCGCAGAGAGGACGTATCGCAGATATTTAGGATGTCTGCAGGATGCCTAGAGGATGCAAAAGGACACCGAGCAGAAAACCTATATT
>BHFT01003800.1:0-15368 GCA_004320025.1 Laticauda laticaudata | reverse complement strand
GTTTTCCAATGGATGGCAAGTTTTTTTGTCCATTTTACATCCTCTTTGCATCTGTTGGTGCAGTGGGACATGGGCTTAAGATTTTGATCCAAGGTGGACAATACTCAGGTGGTCATGTGATTCTCTTGATTTTATTTTTGAGTGGGTTATATCAGCTGCAGAATATTATGCAAAGTAGGTAGTACATTTATGTTATTCTATTTTTCCTCCTGTTTGGAGGGGCTGGAGTTTCCTTCCCTCTCTCTTTTTCTTTTTCAGTCTGTTAACATTATTTTAGAATTTTGAATACAGTGTTGATGTACTCTCATCTTTGAAATGTCAGTAAACCACGTAGCTGAATTTGGCAGTATGGTCAAAGGATACTCTGGGAACAATAGAGAAGAAGTTTGAGGATAGCATATCGTTTTAGTTGTATAGATTTTCCACATTGGGTTAGATGTTGCCAACTAGCAAAGGAGTTTATATTTATTCCAGAGTATGTTACAATCACAAATATTTTTTTAAAAACACAATCCAGATTTAAATAATAATATGCAATTCATAAAATATCCCAAAATATGTTTATGATAATGGTAGGACTTTAAATATTAGGTTCAATACCTAATATCAACTTAAATATTGATAAGAGCACTAATAAATGTCATTTGGTACCAATAGTTTGCAATTTGATAAGGGTAATAAGGAAGGGGGGAATACATGTATAAAACAACTGAATGCTAAACTATATATTAAATTTTTATTTGCATTTGCAGGCCTATCACATTTTTATATTATTGCCTAAGTATGAAATCCATCCATTTAGTGCAGCAATAGATGGACATGATGTTTCTGAACATAATGGGGAATCTTGATGTCTTTATATATAAAGCTCCTTCTTTGAATTACCTGCAGGCATCTTATGGTCTTGGCATCTAAACACATTAATAGTGGATGCTAAAAATTAAACCACACATCAGAATGTAGAAGTAAATTTATAATTGTACTTATAACTTCTGTAAAGAAGGTCAGAAGTCACTTCTTTGTATCTTTTTTCTTTCTTTTCTGTTTTTCTTTAACAGTTTCTTTCTTGCACGTTTAACTTCCTCAATTTTTTTCATCACTTTATATTAGCTTGTATTGGTTTGTATCTTTGTTTTTTGGAACTTTGAATAACATTATTTTAAAAAAAATCTATAAGACATAACTTCTGAACCTCCTATCTTCCATAATCTTGATCTATGATTTTTCACAACAGGGTCTGCCTAGATTCACGCACCTGTATTCATTCAAGGAATTTCTTTCTTTCTTTTTAATCTATACATAATGAGTTGCTTCATGATTCTGGATGAAGGAAGTCTACCTTAATTTCCTGATTGTATCCCTATATCTGCTTTACAGTATGCTATAATAAACAGCTAGAATTACCTGAGTAATCATAAATATAAAAATGAAACTAAAGGTAGATGTTAATTCTTCAAACAATTATATATTTCATCTTTTAACTCTGTGTTGGATGCAGGTAGTGCTCGACTTATAACCAGTCACTTAGTGACTTTTTAAAATTATGATAGACACCCGCCCCCCAAAAAACTAGTTATGACCTGGTTTCAAAGTTACAGCAGTCACAGTACTTGGATGGTTGTTCACACTTATGACTGACTGCAGAGCTGCTGCAGCCCCCCCCCATTCCATCCCCAACTTTCCCTTCTGGGTCCTCACACACACTGGATCTGCTTTGCTACCCTACCAGATCCCACACACTCCTCCCATCTCCGTCACTAATCTGACACCGACATTTGATTACATTGGAAATGACAGCAGGCTGCCCCATCCCTCGACATTCCTAGACCATATGTCTGCAGCTCAAAAGCAAGTGCCATTTTCAAAGTGGCTATAATAAATGGTGGGCCTCCAAAATGCTGCTTGCTTCTGGAATGGAGGAATGTGGCCTAGAGAAAAAGCAGCTTGTTCTTCTTCTCCGGTGCCTTTTGCTTGCTTACACACCCAGTTGAAACTTATGTGAGTGAACCAATGAGGAAGGAAAATGCTGGGTGTATCTGCTTTTGCCTTTTCTTCTTAGAATGGCAGCAGTGGAAGCAGCAAAGATGAGCTTGCCCATCTCCTCCAAGGGTTCCAGATGCATAATTGACTTTTTTTTGCCAGTAAGTAAGAATGGGGAAGACCAACACTGGGTAACTTGCTCTCATTCCCAGTGCTATTGGCAAGTTCCAGAAGGAGGTCTACTGTAAAAAAAAAAAAAAGATTGATTGGNGTCTGCTGTAAAAAAAAAAAAAAGATTGATTGGTGATAGAGGTGGGAAGGAACGTGTGAAGCTTCAAGGGGTGGGAAGCAGGCATGAGGTATCTCAGGGGATGGGGAGGCCTTGAGAGGCCTGTCTGTCCAAGGCCTCCCAGGATCTCCCCCATCCCTGAGGCAACCCCATGCTCCTCTTAACAACCTGCACATATGTTTGATTGTATTGGGGAAAGCAGGCATGGTGGGTTGTTCTGCTTATTGTTCTCTGGATGGTATAAAGCAGACAGAGTAACTCCACAAAACATCCATAACAAAGTCTTTTTTAATTGGTACATCAGGTATCCTCATAACTCACATTTGGGATGAAGTTCTTCTTAATGTCCAATCCTTTGCATATCTGTCTTGTAGTATAGAAAGATAAAAAGGTCTCAACCCCATGATGATTAAAGCATCTGCATGGTATGGTGGTTACAGGTAAGAGTGAGGGAGCCTCCCCCAACCCAACAAGGGTCAATATAATGACCAATCAGGATTACAGATGTGGTCACGTGACATGGACTACATTTCCCAGGATACCTTTAACTACATTTACTGTGATGCATTCCATTAAGGGGATAGTTCACAATTCCTAAGTAACTATCCCAAATCCCTTTAACTCTAAATTGTCTGGACAGCACATGGGTTGTTAAGTGAGGCAGTTCATTTCACATTTGTCCTGTCTTTCAACTGTAATGGGCAGGCTCCATTACAGTTGTAACATGAGGGCTGCCTGTACTTCTGCTGTGTACCCAAATACTTGGGATTGGGTTTTAAAAGATATAGCATACTTATTTCCCTTTCTGTTTCGAATGGAGAGCTTACAAAACTGACCATTTTTTTTCTTAGCTTTTGCTACGCAAGAAGACGACTATATCCTCAGTAGAGATGAACACACTGGCCAAACATGGAAAGTCTTTGTTACCCCCTTTGTAGGAATCTATCTTCAAGAAAGTTCTTATAAATTCCATGTAACAAACATTACCACCAGGTTTTTACTTCCTTTACAATTCAAAAACAGGCGTGTTTTTTTTTTTTGTTCCAAATGTATTTAATTGGTTTTTCTTATCAATATTGCTTTATTTCTTGTTTGGATAGGTGGTGGGATTCATTGGTTTGCTTTATTATAATATGTTTTATTGGTCAGCTGCCCTGGAAGAAAAACTAGAATGTGGAAAATGTCTATTAATTAATTACAGGCATGCATTTTAAAAAATATCCTTGATAATTTCACACAGTTCAGAAAGATAGAAACAATGTAGTTTTCATGGTACATTTCAGGAGTTCTGAAAAAGAATTTGCACCATGTATAGTGCACATTAACAATGAATAAATTCAACTACATTTCATCAGGCATTTGTATCATACATTCCAACACAATCCACTGTGCATTCAGAAAGTATTCAGACCCCCTTCACTTTTGATGATTTCGTTATGCTGCAGCATCATTCTGGAATTGTTGAAATTTGTTTTTTTCTCATTAAACTACATTTAGTACCCCATAATGGCAAAGCGAAAATAGCATTTTAGAAATGTCTATAAATTTATTAAAAAGAAAAATCATCTCTGGAGGTACCTGAAAATGTCTGTCCATCGACAGTTGCCATCCAACCTGACTAAGATTGAGAGGATTTGCAAGGAAGAGTGGCAGAAAATCCCCCAGTCCAGGTTTTCAAATCTTGTTGCATCATATCCAAAAAGACTCAAGGCTATAATTGTTGCCAAAGGTGCTTCAACAAAGTACTGAATGAAGGGTCTGAATAATTATGCCAATGTGATATTTCAGGTTTTTTTTTCTTTAATTTATAGACATTTCTAAAATTTTGTTTGAGGGCAAGGAAAAAGGAAGGGGAAAGGAAGGAAAAAGGAAAGGGAGAAGGGGAAAGGAAAGAGAAATGGAAAGGAAAAAGAAAAAAAAGTTTAAATCTAACAGTTTTCACCAAATAGATTTATGCTATTCTGTACAAAACCATTAGGAGGAGTTAATTACATCCTCAAAAGAGAGATATCAGAAGCTTAAAAAGCAAAAGGAATTGTAGGAATCCATGTATGAATATGGTAGAAGGAACAGTTAGATTTAAACTTTTTTTTCTTTTTCCTTTCCATTTCTCTTTCCTTTCCCCTTCTCCCTTTCCTTTTGGGCATACTGCCCAAACTTAACTAAAGCTAGTGGTTGTAAGGGGATGATAGCTAGCTAGCTAGATAGATAGATAGATAGATAGATAGATAGATAGATAGATAGATAGATAGATAGATAGATAGATAGATAGATAGATAGATAGATAGATGAAACAGAGATGAGGACAGTGTAAATACAATAATAAATATTAGCAATTACCAGATATGGAATACTAGATCACTGTAAACATTCAGATAGCTGCTAGATGGTGACAAATAATTAAGATTTTTTTGTATCACTTTCCTGACATATAGAGTTCCACTGGAATTTTTGCAGACTACATCTGATAACTATTTCGCTATCCTTTTGCTGAATGTCTGCCAGTTGTACAGCTTTTTAATGCAATGGTTCTGTAACATCGGCAATAAAAATTGGCAATATTCTGAAAGTTTTTAAAAAATGGATGGGACTTTAGAAAGACTTGTATAAAACAGCCAAACAAATACTGAATATCACAGCACTATAATAGTGACAGTTTACATACAGAATGTGGGCAAACATGTCCACCTATACATTGGAAAAGCACATTGTGCGGTCTTCCAAAACAGGCTTTGAAAAGAGTGGCTTTTCTTTCATAACTTTCATCACATGCAGTCAAGCCTTTCAAATGATCAAAAAGATGTTAACACTTTCTTCAAACGCTGCTATTAAAATATTTTGTCATTGCTTCAATACATCTAGTGTTGCAATGCCTAAGCTCTCCAGACAATGGACAGAATGTTAGGGGATTAGTTTAACATTCTGACAATCTTGCAATTTTATTTAAACAAGTTCTTCCCTCCCAATTCCCTAAAGAGCCCAATTGTGCCTTTCTGTTGATTGTAGTGGACATATTGCAGATCTCTCATTACTTTCCCAATGGACCACCCAGCAAATGTTTTTAATGCTACTACCACTGCTGGCTATATTCATCACTGCCCCCTACTTTCTTTTCTTTTTAAATTTCAAGGGTGCCTGCAAATTAACAGACACTGGCCTACCATCTGTGGCTCTGTGATACAGTGTGACCTAAACAATAATTCCCAATTTCTTTGGGGTAAACAAAATGTCATACACAATAGCAAAGAAGCATAAAAAAGAAAACAGGATAGAGAAATATCTAATGACAGTTGATTATAAAGCCAATATTAATTACAAATTGTAATGGGGAAAAAAGATTTGAAGTAATGGATTATTTAGGGTCATCAAAGAACACGCTACAATCCAACCACACGCCTGTCTACTATGAGGCATTGCTACGTGGTGCCATTTTGTAATAAGCCACATGGCAGAAGCTGTTGACAAGTTTAACTAGTTGGTAGAAATTCGAGGGGAAAGAAATGGTCGAGTACTTCCCACTTCTCCATTACCCCAAATGAACAGCTTTGTGAAACTGATCAAATTTGTATGCTGGCTAAGAACAGCCAAATAGATGCTTGCAGGATAACTTCAGTATAAAAGACCAGCAACCGTAGTGGGATTCATAATGTTTATGATACCATCTGGAAGCTGCATTTAGCCCTCAGAACTAGTAGTCATTTATGGTCTAATATTCTTATTTCATCGAATAACTTTAGGAGCACCAGGTTAGGCTCAAGTAGTTAGGATGCTGGGTTGAAGGTTAGCAAGCCTGCATTTGAGACCTAACTGAAGTGTGATGACCCGGGGCATGGCACAAAGGCAACATAGTCAAACAAGCAAGAAGAGTCCTTTTATTATCTCCAATTTTTCCCCCAATGTCCAGGTTACCTTCGGCTGGAGAAAAACTCTCCCAAGAACAGACTTGTGGAGGAAATTTAGTGCGAAAACAGAATAAATACAAACTATAACTAAAAATCCAAATAAACCATGCTGCAATAATTAACTTGTCAGGGTAGGAAAAGGAATTGCAGATCTGAAAGCACAGCAAAACACACACAATTGGGAAGATGCCAGGAACACAGATAAGCCTCGATGATACCAGATAAATTCATGATTTGCTCCCAACAGCTTGCTGTGCGCAGCTTCCCTTTTTAAACACTGTGTTCCCAGATGCAGCTAATGAAGGGAATCAGGGCCCTTTCCTTCCCCGTAAGCCACACAACTCATGTTTCTCCCTTTTTCCGTTCCTCCCTGCATGCCCTAGGATGAAAAGGAGGCGAGCCTGGGTCTTCCTCCAAATTCCCTCTCCCTTGCTCTACCTCTCCCCTGCTGTGCCCAGCCAGACTGCGCTCTTCCCCAGTTTCTGCCACAGCCAACAGAACCACACTCCCACTCCTTGTCAGCTGCTCAGCCTCCCCCTCCAAATAAGATTCCAACAGGGGGATGATAGATGTCTTGGGGAAGGCTGAGTTTCTGTCCTTCACTATAGTTCCTTTTGGGGACATGAAAGTAGCCCCCAACTGGGGGCTCCCCCACATCCCATGGGCAATGATGATGTTACTGGTTGATCTTTTCAAACCAGAAGTGCCTCAGTGATGCAAACCAGAAGTGCCTCAGTGATGAGTGTGATACAATCTAATAACTGATTTAAAGCTACTGTATTACAAACAGTATTAGATTTGATTGAAAACAACCGTACATACTGTAATTGTCCCATAGATTACCTAAAAGCTTACTCTCTCTGCAAGAAAATTAATTGTTACTTTCGGAATACAAGAAGAGAATTTGGAGAAGAATGAAAGAATAGCAGCTTGCTGAAAGTCATCTTCAATCATGAAATCTGAAGGAGGAGCTTCTTATCTTAGATGTAGCACAGGATGTAACACTAAAAGTTCCATGTTTTCAAAGCTTTATACCTACAGAAACACAAATTTTGAAGTTTGGTGACAATTTTGATTTCCTTCTCATCAGCTTCTCCTCTGCATTTTCCATCCTTTCTTTCCCTTCTTATAATTATCTCTGAGAAAGTATGTGTCAATGTCTATCATTTACATTAACATAAAATGGAACATGAATATATGCAAATAGTATAATAATCCTCCAAACTAACTATCTTACATGCTATTCACAGACTACTAATGTTTTTGCATAAACTTTCACAAATTTTTGCACTCTCTTATGAAAAAAAAATGATTTATCTGAATTTTTAAATCAAATTTGTCTGATTTGCATTTCTTGAATCTATGATAAATTGAAACAAATATATGCACTGAAATCTCAATTTTGCAGAAATTTGTGATGTGGTTTGGCACTACAAAATTTACATCAAAATGTATTTATTAAAGAAAAGTATATACACAATATGCATGCACTGTGATAAGACAGATATGAATATAATAAATGACATAAAATTTTCTTATAAGAAATGTATCCCAGGAAAATTGCATATAAAATAGCCCTTTTGAACTAAATTTGTAAAGTAATGTGAAAATGGACAAAAATAAATTTAAGATTGAAAAGATGAGTAAATGTAACTAAACCAAAATTAATATACTTAGCTATTCCTAATATGTGTACATTAAACAAATAAAATGCTATTGTGCTTTTTCTTATCTGTACCCTGCATTTATGTTCATTCAATACTCAAGAGGCAGTATGATTAAAAAAAATTCAAAGTGATTAAGCCAAAGTTTTCTAAAGGACTTGTTATAATACTGGATATCTGTGGAATTCTCACAGACAATGGCCAACTATAGATAAGGCCCTCTCATCCAGTCTTCTTCAGGATTTGTTTTTCCTTAATTTAATTCTTGGAGTATAATAATGAACATTGTTTCTGTCAAAATAGTACTATTTTTGTATTTTAATTGAGTATGTCATTTGTTTCTCTAAGACTATTGCAATTAAACAAAATGACATAACTTTGGAAATCGATAAAATACATTATATCCAGATCTATTCTGGGATTCCCACTTAATTTGTTTATATCTTTTTATCAATTTGGAATGTTTTTCTCCCTCCCCTCCCCCTGTAATTACAGGATATGGACCCTTGCAGGCAATTCTCAAAGAAGAGAGTTCCCAAGTGCCCCTGGCACTGAGAAATGCCTAGAAGGCTGCAGCTCAATTTTGAAATGGCGGCAGTCTCAATTTCAACTTCAGCTCATTTGGGACTCCTGAGACTTCAAAAAGGGGTTTTATTTTATTTTATTCTATGTGTTCTTTCTGTTATATGACATCAATTAAGCATTTAATGAGTTACAATGGGAGGTGACTTTCCAATGGAATTCCTAACACAGTGGAAAAAAATTATTTCTGAGATGCTTATAATTCATAATCCTAGCAGTACTGAAAACAAAGTCATGGCAGAACACACTAACCAGAAATGGACCACAAAGCAATTCTGGTTTGAGTCAAAAGAGGCCTGCCTGACAGCAAAATAAAACCCATTGGGGAGTGGAAAAGAACGCCAGCTGAGGACAACTTTTTGGACAGATGTTGTCTTGAACTAGGAAGCTCAGATCTTTGATCTGACTAGAAGCAAACACATATGTAGGGTCAGTTCATACATTGACCTGGGAATGTCTTTCTACATAGTGGAAGAGCAGACACAGAGATATTACATAGAAATTAGACAAATTTATTTGGTTTGCCATGGTTTTCAACTCTCTGCTATTTTGGAGGGGGGATAATAAGACTATAAAGAAATGTGTGTGTGTGTGTGTGTAATCATACATTAATTCTTCNTGGTTTTCAACTCTCTGCTATTTTGGAGGGGGGATAATAAGACTATAAAGAAATGTGTGTGTGTGTGTGTGTGTGTAATCATACATTAATTCTTCATGGGTGTTCTTGTGTTCAAAGTAAGGTATGAGCTAGGGTATGAGCTCTTTCAAAATAAATGTAATTGTGTCCGGATATATAACTGCACATCTTTCACTTAAACAATCTGGACATTGCATGGTGCACAGACTATGGGCCTAACTCTATGTCAGGCAAAGAATTTCTGCTAAGAACTGATCAAGGATTCAAACCACTTCTTTACAATACAAATAATTCTTGGCTTGGGCAAATGTATTGAGAATAGCAATATTAATCCATCTCCTAACCATAAGAATGTGCATATCTGGGAAGAGGGGGAGGGAGAGGAAAATTCAGTGGCATGTCTGATCCATGGTTCAGACATAATTCATTATTTACAGCCCCAGATTCTGAGATTGCAGCACTAGCTTTTTAAATCCTATGCAAAGTGTGGCAAACTTTGCTACAGTATGTTATTTCCTTCATGCAGACTGAAGACCTGGATCCCAGGATTTACCCACAGTACTTCAACACTACTTTAATATTGGTTGTTCAACAACAAAAATCTCTCTTCAATTTGGTAGTAAAGGGGCAGTGAGCTTGCTTACTTGCTGAATGAATGAATGAATGAATTCTTTATTGTCCAAGTGTGATTAGACACACAAGGAATGTATATGTGCATATTCCTTGTGTGTCTAATCACACTTGGACAATAACTGTAGTTAAGTGATTAGAACGTTGTTTATTATGACTACACTTAAGATAACATTTATTTCCTTTAATATGTTGAGGATAGATGGTTGACTATACTATTAAATAATTAAAATCAGAACTCACATTGTTTTTCAGAACTCATATGTTATTTCCATCTTTTTCAGATTCTAATCCATTCCACAAATTCCTTGAAACTCTTATTTTATCCTTACGCTGCTTTTCTTCACCTGTTCACATCAGAAGACACAAATGAGAACCAAAGGGTATACTTTCATCTCCTCCTTTCTTTCCTGGGTCCAGTCAGTGGCCAAGCTCAGATGTCTTTCAAGACTTAATCAAAAGATAATCAAAGCATTGCAAATTAGGTTAGCCATTGCTACCCTCCTTGATGTTCATGTTGGCTCTGAGCCACAGAAGAAGGTTAGTATCCTCTAGTAACTGGTTTAATGTCTTTATCTGTACCCTAACACATACCCTTATTCTGATTATTTTCCTGTGAAAAGAAGAAAAGGGGGGGGGCACTCCATGTTAAACTCATCAATTACAAGCCCCATACAAAGTGACCTAATGGCAGGTCAGAATGGATGAGACGAGTGGCTGCTTTTGAAGTGGCATGATTTGGGCCAGCATCCCACTGAGTGCCAGCATGTAATGCTTAGCCACCCTTTTCGAGTGCAAGAACCATGGAAAATCAACAGTGAACAACAGCCTGGTGTCTATGAACAGAATGTGCCATGTGTGCGGCTATTTAGTGCTGTAAAAGAGTATCCTTGCACAAATGGGAATGAACATAAGGAGTCCTTCAGAGGAGAATGGGGCCTTGGCAAATTTATTGACTCCCCTGAAAGAAAGTGATTACAGATCATTATCCATTTGAGGCAGATTGATGGGACGAGGTCAAAGTAATCTCACAGTGCTCACTGAAGGGACAATGGCTGCCTGTCAGTTGGCTCCAGAAAAGAAAGAGGAAAAGCAAGTTACAATGCAAAAAAACAGAGGTGGAGGCTTCTTGATCTTCATTCAGTTGACACATTAAAATGAAAATTATACCATTAGGTTAAAAGTCCCTAAAATGACTGTATAGAAATACACATACCGGTATTTGTGTACATGTGTGTGTATCAGGCATAAAAACACACACACATACAAATATACTATATATTAATATATAATATATATAATATATATAATATATATATATATATCTTGTCTGTTTAGCTTCCTCGGGTTATTCTCCCACGTCATGAGTTCATGTTAAATTGTAGCTCATTGTGTGTCTTGTATAAAGTTGTAGCAACGTTTCAGCGATATTCATCTGCCATCATCCGGCTTCGTGAGGAAGCTTCCATTTTCAAGCAGAGCCTGGATGGATGGCAGATTGGAAGGGATTTCTTTTTGCCCTGGGAAAAACCTTTGCTCAACTCTACAGAACTACAATGCAGCTACAACTTTAACAGAACTACAATGCTGGATATACCCGAAAGGAGCTACAGCACAAATGTAAGTACCGCGAGAGCTAAAAAACAGTAATATATTATAATATATATTATATATACTATATATATGTTTTCTGAGGTTTTCGCGAGTATTTGTATTGGATTCTGGTTAATTCGGGTTTTCTCCGCGTAGAATTGGAAGTATCTAGGCAACGTTCGATAGAGTCTCATTCATCATCTTCAGTGTTTTTTCAGCTTGTGACTTCTCAGAGTAAGTGAGCTTGCAGCTGCTTCTTCTTTTAACTGTCAGTGGGGTGTGACTTATTGGGTGGGGTCTTGGCTGTTTTCTGATTGGTAGGGGGTTGGCTGCGTTCTGATGGCTGGGTGTGTTCTCTTAGGTGGGCCTGGCTGTGCCTCAGGTGAGTCTTAGTTGCTGGGATTATTAGCTGTGAGCTGTAGCTTGTTTTTGGCTCGTGTTCTGTGGTCGTTTGCCACTCTTCATTGGGAGTTCAGTTTCTTCTTGTATGGTCAGAGGGGTTTGGAAGTGGTTTGCGTAGCTGCAGTATGGCTTCTGTTTCTGGTCGTTTCCTGGGTCTTCTGTGGGGTGGTGAAGTCTTTTTTCTGCGTGAAGTGTGTGGTAGCATCTTGTGTGGCATTGTGGGTTGTGGGTCTTGTTTCATTCTTCATGTTAGTACTCAGTTTATTAATAGGCATGTTTCCAAATGGTTGGAAGCGGAGGTATTTCTATCTCGTTTACTTCATGCTTGTGTGGGCGTTTTTTCGTATCTCTATGCTTCTTGAATTATTCTGTTGTTGAATGTGTTCGTTTTGGCGATGGTTCTGTATTTTTAAAGTCATTCATGTCCATGTGGCTTTGAGTGTTGCCAGGAAGGAGTCAGTCTTCTTTCTGATGAGTTTTGTGTCTCAATGCGTGCACTAATTCTTCTGTGTTAGTTTGTCCTATGATGATGGGCAGCAGCAAGGATTTCGTGTACTCCTTGTTTTCTAATCAGATTTTAGTCTTTTGGTTTCTTAGGGATGGTGATATTTTTGTTGTGCAGAATGCTTTTTAATGTTGTGTTTTTTGGCGAGATCTTGCTATTTTGTCGTAGTGCCTTTTATATATTGGAGAGGCTTTGCCATATCTCTTGTTCTCTTCTTGGCTTCTTGTGCGGTTTCTTTTTGGATTGGTGGGGTAATCTTTCCATGCGCTGTAAGTACATTTCAGTGAGAGTTGTATCGTTGTTTTTAAGTGTTGTTCATCGGCTAAGCATTTTGTTCTGGAGATGAGTGTCTTGCTACCGAAATTGATCTGTGCTGGTGTGGTGTGAATGCATGTAGATAGCGTTGTATGTGTTTTCTCTGGTAGATTGTGTGTCTAGGAGCCATTGGATTTTACACTAAGACATCTAGGAAGGGAAGTTGATTGTTGGCTTCTGTTTCCATAGTGAATTTGTATTTTGGGGTAGGGGCTTTTTTTTGGGTTTTGAAGTGTGTGAGGAAGTTGTTCAGTTTTTCCTTCCCGTGTGCCAGATTATGAAGGTGATCATCTACGTATCTGAGCCAGAGTTTGGTTTTGATCATATTTTTTAGCGCTTGTTTCAAGTGTTCATGTAAGTTTGCGATGACGGGAGAGGGGTGATCCCATGGTGCTCTCTTCTAATTTGTTGTATTTTGACCATTGTTAAGGGTAAGTATGTATGGATAGGCAGTGGTTGGTTAAGATCTAGGATTGTACTTGGGGGTCTTTATTTGTTTGGATGGCTGTCAGGCTTCTTTTATAGCCACTTGGTGTTGAAGAGGATATGACATCAAGCTCACTAGTAGGCGCTGGGTTGTAAGTTTTGTTTCTTTATGATCTCAATGAACTGAATGAGTCGCTTACCTGTGAGTTGATGGATCTGGAGTAGGTCTGTAATTGTTTGGCGAGAAATTTGGCTAAGTTTTCTAGAGTGGAGCCTATGGAGTGAACTATTGGTCGTAGTTGGGGGTCCTTCTTTGTGTATCTTGGGGAGACCATACAGCTTAGGGCATCTGGATGATTTTTCTCTGGGTATGATTCTTTGCTGTGTGTATATATATATATACACACACATATACATATGCATAATTATATGCTGCATCTGTGTGATGGGAAATTAAGTGATGCACATATCCATCCAAGTGTGAATTATCCAGTACAGTTTAAGTCGCTTCACTTTAATATTTCACACACTGTTAACAAAAATATTTATCTTTACTTGATTGTTTAATGCTGGATTTCAGATAGTAACAGATATGAATACATGGAGGGGGGAACAGATTACTGATCTCCCCACTAATGTATTCATCCCAAGATGCACACAATTGGAAAAGAGAAAGAAAGGAGAATACGCTGTTTAAGTTTTCTGGCATTTGTAACAAAACAAAACAAAACCAGTAAAGAACCGTGGTAAAAAAAAAGTATTTAGGCAACTGTGTATATGAAGTTACTTTTTTCAGCATTAGAAAGATTGGGTTTTTTTTTTTCAATCACAGGAATGTGCTAGAATAGGTTAGGAGGCAAAAGCCTTCAGCATGTAACCCAGGGGTATCAAACTCATGGCCCATGGGTCAGATGCATCATGTGCTAGCCATGCCCACCCCTTAGGGAAGGGAGAAAAAGTCCCCATATGTCACATGATGATGACGTGGTGACGTGAGTTTGACATCTTTGATGTAACTGATTAAGGTCTTGTCAGTTTCAGGCAGCAGCAAGAGAGGGTGCTAACCACTAATTAAGGTCTCAGTTGAGCTTCAACCGAGTTAACTCAGTTGACTGATTAGCACTTATTAGAGAAGCACTGTGTGGTGGAGAAAACTGCTTAGGAAAAGATATTCAAAGAGCCAGATAATACCTGATTTTAATGTTATGCCTGCTGACTGAAGGACATGAGGCGAAAGAAAAGAATATGTCCTCTTTTTGCTGGAAGCCTGGTAATCCTATGCAGGCCACAGTCTGGCTGATTCAAACTGAATAGTGGAAGTTAACAGATCACTGGGTTTATTCTTTTAAAAAGTGAAGTATTTATTATTCTGGTTTTTAAAAAAATATAATTGGCTATTATATCTCGAAGTCAAAGGCACCAACTTGTAGCTTGGGGGGGAGGTCAAAGTCAGCACATCATGTTGCATTCACATTATGTACCGCAACGAATTTTCTCTTCGTGGAGCTGGGCTGGGCGTGGCCTGTGCTTGATGCATCCAGCCCATGGGCCGCCAGTTTAACAACCCTGTGTAGTTGAAGGCTAGGCTTGCTTCCTCAGAAGTAAATTATACTACACCCAATAGAATGGCTAGCAGTGCATATTATGTCTGCAATCCTACTTTATTTGTGTGCTTAATGTTAACAGAAAAAAAAACCCACCTCACATGGATATTTTCTGCAATTTTATTGTCCTCCAGAAACTGAGTAAAGTGTCCCCCACATTATGATAGGCTTAAAGCTTTTACTGGGGGATTTTATTAGTTTGTCAGATGAAATTAAATAAGGAAAAGACCTCTCTCAAATTAATTGCAAACAGCTTGAAAAATAACAGCTACATTAGCTCTATCTGACATCCACAGTCACCATATGTAAAGCATGCATTAGTTTTCCTATCCCTTTGAAAATAATTTTTTTGAACTGTATTAAACTAAAACATATGAGCTTCCTTTTTGTGACCTGAAAGAAAACAGTGAAAAAGTTTTGTTTTAAATACTCATTCATGACAGACTCTTTGGGAAATGATGTTTGTCCATTTCTATGCAGTGAGGAATGCACTGCATGCATCCAGTATCATTAACAGCCTGAAGTGAAAGAAATTGGTCAATATTTAGAAATTTAGAAATGTTGATTCCTGGCCTCTGGCTGGACAAGCCCCTGTGGTTTTCTTGGTTTTCAGAAGTAGGTTACCATTGCTTCTTTCCTAAGGCTGTGAGAGAGTGACTGGCCTCAGATCACCCTGCCAGCTTTCTTTTTTTTAAAAAAAAAGAATTTTTATTAATTTAAAAAAAACAAACATATACAAACAAAACACAAAACATAAAGAATATAAAACATCTTTTTGGAAAGCAGTTTGATCACAGGTTACATCTTTTTGTACAGACATAAATTCAAGTTCATGCTTA
>BHFT01003798.1:0-34901 GCA_004320025.1 Laticauda laticaudata | reverse complement strand
GGGGGGGGGGGTAGGGAATCATTAATGGAGATTAGCTGGATAAATAGGGGGAAGTGATTTTTAAACTGTTTGCAAACTTAATGTGAAGAGCCCAGCCTTTCAAATTATCACATCTAATCAGGAATGTCTGCTTCACTGCTTCAGTAATTGTACTAGTATTAGTCAAATTCTTGTTGTCTCCTCATTAGCCATGAAAAGGAAATTCAAGATCTACTTCATTAGAGGATCCTGGAAATAAATGGTTTGAGGAAAACGGAAAGAAAAGATGTACTTGATCTGCAAGGAACAATGGTGCAGAAAAAAACAAGAAATGGCTTGATTGAGCCACTGTGTTTGATCTCTTGCCTTAATCACTAAATTTGTTTGTAACGGCTCCATTTTCAACATATAATTTTGCATATTTGATAGCAGAAAGGCATTTGTTCAAGCAACTGTAGCTGAATGGCCTGGGAGCATCTAAATACTTCTAATGTTCTATTTGTAATTTTGTGTGTGTGTGCATGTGTGTGTATCTAAGTCAGTGTTGACTCCTGATTATTATCTGGACAGGTCTCTGCAGTGTTCTTGGCAAGATTTCAGAAGTGGCTTGCCATTGCCTCCTTCCTAGGTCTAAGGACAGGGACTGGCTCAAGGTCATCCAAGTGATTTTGTGTCTAAGGCAGGATCCAAACTCACAAACTCCCAGTTTGTAGCCTGATTTCTTAACCACCACACCAAGCCATCTCTTTCTCAGTTCAGTGCATGACTGGAAGTAGCAAAATCAGCAAATCTACCAAGACTTATTTTTCTTTTAATGACTAGCAAACAAATTTACAAGGTTTAGCCATAAATAATTGAAAACCATCACACAGAAAATCACAAATCATACATTATTATATGTGCAGGCATGCACATGTCTACCTGTCCCAGCAAGTAGTGATACTTCAAAAACATTGGTTGATTTGGATAAGCTAAGCAGGGTCAGGTTGGGCTGGTAGTTAGATGGGAGAGTTTGCAAGATAATCACAGGACTTTCAGCTAGACTAGAAAATAGGAAGAAACATTTTGGAAAGAGGCCAGGGCAAGCCATTGTTGTATCACTGCCAAGAAAATTGTAGGGATCGCCAAGAAAATTACATGTATCTGTGTAGATATAAAGAGTTTACAGACACTTTTGGATTTTGGTTATTATATTCCTACTAAGACATTTGACACACTTGCTCCATGAGATGCTACACCAACTGAGAGATTACCTTCATTGGTGTAATGCCAGAGGTGCTATTCAGCAGGTTCTGACCACTTCTGGAGAACCGGTAGTGGAAATTTTGAGTCATTTGGAGAACCAGCCAATCCCACCTCTCACTGGCCCCGCCAATCCCATCTCTTCTCTGCCTCCCATTGAGTCCCAGATGATCAGCTGAGTCTTCTTTGGTTGCCCTGCACAGGAGAACGGAGCTGGAAACAGGTTAGTGGGGTGGGGATGGAATGGAGATTTTGCAGTATTCTTCCCCTGCTATGCCCATTAAGCCACACCCACAGAACTGGTAGTAAAAAATGTTGAATCCCACCACTGTGTAATGCATACATGTGCTTAGAACTAATTGTGCAGGTGAGCAGTCTCACAGCAGGTATTCAATGTTCTTACCAATCAAGTGTGCTGTCCTGCTTATGTACCCCACACCCCACCTCCCACACACACACCCCCAGAGAGAGAGACAGAGAGAGAAAGAGAACTGTGGTTTAGTGGATTAATTAATATTTCCCCCTCAATTCCTTTCACCAAAGGCCCAGAACTGTCCCAATTTAGTCTGACCACAAGCAGACCAATGCTAGTCCACAGACCAATATGCCAATGAGTCCACAAGACACTTGAAAGTTTCCCAACCAAAATAAACTAACCAGGCAAAATTAAATCCACAATACAAGAGGATTCCTTGAGGCAAGAAGAGTCCACAGTTCACAAGGCACGATCCAAGTTGAGGCACATTGTCAATCCAAAGCGAGGCAGGAATCACAACAACCAGAAAATACACAGCTAGGAAATGAACACACTGTTGCCAGCACGGCCTCCATCTGTCTGCTGTGCTGAATAGCCAGCTTCTGGCTGGCTATTCTCAGAAGGGTGAGGCTGCCTCCTTGGGAGTAGTCGGGCTGCCCTTTTCTGCTCCTGCCTTTTCTCTGCCTTACATGTTCTTGGGTCAGTACAGCAGGTAGTTCCTCTTCCTCTTCGCTGACCAGCTCCAGCTGCATGCTTTCCCCACCTGGAGCTTCTGGGCTGTCCCGCTGCTGCTAGGCTTCAGCCAAATCGCTCTCAGACAACTGCTTGGAGACCTTGATAACTCCCCTCCATATGTGCCTGGAACTGGTTCATCCTTCTCTGTTCTGATATCTGGAGAGGGATCTGGGGAAGTCTCCAGGGGAGTCATCACACCTAGGGTGGAGAATATGTGGAGGTGCTTTAGAAGACTATGCACATTACTGGAGAAGAAACAATAGTGTGCTGTGGAAAATGCAATTGTGTTCAAACATGAAATCATCAAACCAGGGGTGGGCTGCTGGGGGTTCGCAGGGGTTCGGGAGAGCCCCTAGGTAAGATTCTGTGCAGTTCAGAGAACCCCCAAATTCCACATCTGGATGGCCCCACCCACCCCACCCTGCCACATGCCATTTAAATGCAGGGAAGGGTGAAAAACAGGCCTCCCAGAAGTTTAGGAAGGCCAGAAATGGGCCTGTTTCTGGCTTCTAGAGAGACTCCGGAGTCTGGGGAGGCCATTTTCACCCTCCCGGAGACTCGATTAAAGCCTCTGGAGCCCAGGGAGGGCAACCTCCCTGTCATGGTACAGGAGGCCAACTAGGCCACACCCACCATGGCCACACCCACCCAGTAACCAGGCAGAGAACCAATTGCTAAAATTTTTGAAGCCCATCCCTGCATCAAACCACTTCGTTCTTTGTTGACAGTAACTTCAACAGAAAGTAGGAGAGATGTACACCATCAAGAGTGTCTTGTATTTGGAAGATCCCTTTAGCCAAAAGATCGATGTCAGCCATAAGGACTGTTACTGAATTTATGCTGGCGAAACTGTTTTCCTTAGTTCTTAAATTCTCATGTTCTTACAGCTTTGCCAGCATCTGAACAACAGACTTCGGCTTATCTGCCACGTAGGTCAGTCTCTTCTAGAACTTTGGAGATCTTCAAAAAATAAGTAAGCCATGAGAAATGGGGTGGTGAGGAGCAAGTTGAATCCAGCAGGCCCAATGCCTGTGGAAACCCAGCAGGCAAGGAGCGGGATGGAAGCAACTATGGGGGCCCCAGGGGTTTGTAAGCAAGCACGAAATATTTCAATGGGCCGGGGGAGGCCTTGCGTGGCCTGTTCTTGGGTGACCCCACAAGGTCTTCCCCATCCTGGGATACCTCATGTTCACTTAACGATCTGCACATTCGATTAACGAATACATTGGGTAATGTAGGGAGTGATCACGTTCATTTAACATGAAGAAATTAAATGAATCCTCGGGTTGCAAATGCAATTGGTAGACTTTATTACATTTGTAACTCATGGATTAGTTGAACTGCTTTGCAGTTTCTCCTGGGCAGGCACACAAAAAGATATTATGATGTGAAATCATGCTGAGAGGTCTCCAGGACCGAATAAATCAAAGTTGTGTCTTTATCGGATTCAAATGCCTGGTTTCTTAGATTCCCCACTTAATAATAAGAACCTGACCATCATCTACATGATACTATTTATTATTTTATTTTATTTTATTTTATTTTATTTTATTTTATTTTATTTTATTTTATTTTATTTTATTTTATTTTAATTTTATTTTATTCTTATTTATTTTATATTTTATTTTATTTTAATTTTTTATTTATATTTATTATTTTTTTTTATTTTATTTTATTATATTTTATTTATTTATCCATAGTCCCTCACATCCTGCGACATATAACTGTTTCAACTCCAGTTCCCTCAAAAATGATGCTATAGAGCCCTACACACCAGAACAACTAGACACAAGAAACAGTTTTTTCCCGAAAGCCATCACTCTGCTAAACAAATAATTCTCTCACCACTGTTTCAAGTATTACAAAGTTGCATATTATTTAATGTTAATCTTCTCATCAACTCCTTATCACCATCCCTCCCACTTGGACTGTATGATGTAATTTGTTGACTTGTATCCATACGATTTATATTGACTGTTTCCTAGTATGATTTGATTGTTGATTGTACCCTATGACTATCATTAAGTGTTGTGTGTTATGATTCTTGATTCTTAATGAATGTATCTTTTCCTTATATATACTGAGAGTATTTACACCAAGACAAATTCCTTGTATGTCCAATCCCACTTGGCCAATAAAGTATTCTATTCTATTCTATTCTATTCTATTCATTTGTCAAACATGTACAAGATAACAAGTATAAGTATGAACATAAACAGGGACAAAGGGAGTAAATACAGAGAAATGGGGACAGTGCGACAGGGATGATAGGCACACTGGTACACTTATGCATGCCCCCTTTAAGGACCTCATAGGAATGGGGTGAAGTCCTCAGTAGACAGTTTGGGGTTGAAGCTGTGAAGGGTTGAGGCTGTAACAACGGAGTCCGGTAGGGCATTCCAGGCATTGACCACTCTGTGGCTGAAGTCATATTTTCTGCAATCGAGTTTGAAGCGGTTTACCTTAAGTTTGTGTCGATTGTTTGCTCATGTGTTATTATGACTGAGTCTGAAGAAGTTGTTGACAGGCAAGACATTGTAGCAGACAATTTCATGAACTATGCTTGGATCAGACCACAGGCGGTACAGTTCCCGATTGTCCAGGCCCAAAATTTCGAGCCTGGAGACATAGGGAAACTCACTGATAGTTATGTTGTGACACAGCTGCCCAAGAAGACAATGCAAATATTTTTAGAGTAACATTGGAGGAACTTCAAATTCTGAATTCAGTGTCATACGATTACCTGGAAAAAAAACATTTTTGGATTATTTCTATATTCTTTTATATTCTTGCATTCCGTACCTTTAAATATCATTTTTAAGGGAGTGGGAGAGGGAAATGGCAAGCATGACTTTCATTCAAAGTTTACAGTAGCTGCAATAACAATATACATTACAGATTAATAGAGTTGGAAGGGACTTTATAGGTCATCTAGTCCAAACCCCCACCCAAGCAGGAGACCCTACATCAATTCTGACAAGTGGGAGTCCAATCTCTTCTTGAAAGCCTCCAGTGATGAAGCTCCCACAACTTCCGAAGGCAGCTTCTCCTTCCATGGGTTGATTGTTCTCACCATCAGGAAATTCCTTCTTATTTCCAGGTTAAATCTCTCCTTGTTCAGTTTCCATCCATTGTTCCTTGTCTGGCCTTTGGGTGCTTTGTCTGATGATGACAATGTTATCATTTTCAGGGGAAATTACTTTAACTGCTTTCCTTCAAATTCCTGGAATGCTTCACTCTGGTCTTGTGAATGGGGTAGCCTGGTAAGATCAAAGCCATGTATTCTTGGGCATTTCTTCAAATCATATCCTCTTTCCTAACCATAACACTTAGCCAAGGTTACCATGGCAGCTGTTAAATAAGCTTAGATAGTGTGAAAATCTCAGCTAAGCTTGCATTAAAAGATCAGAAAGTCCCTGATTTTGAAAAAAAGGAAAATTCCATTCAGGTTTAAAGTGGGGATCGAACAGCTACGGTCTTTTTTCGGATGTTTCCCTGTTTAAAATAGCCAGAATACACACATGAAGTTTGACACCCAATAAACACAAGGTGAAAACTATTTTACCTCTATGTGACCTGTGCTGTTTTCTGCTTAGCTGTCAGATAATCAGAAATAATTTAGAACAATGAAGAAAAGAAGGAGCAGTTAGTTTCTGTGAGTTATAGAAAAAACTGTCAAAATGCAAATTGTGGTGACAGGGAGCAGCAAGAGAGAGATGAAAGAGCCACATGCGGCTCCAGAGCCATGGGTTGCTGACCCCTGTCCTAGCATATTCCCGTAAGTACAGGGTCCACTTTTCGGATAACTGAATGCCACTTTGCACGGTCAGTTGTGTCTCCAGGGTGCAGGCCTGGTATCAACAAGGGTGTGTTGCCATCTCTGTTTTGGATGCCCATGAAGTCACTGGCCATTGACTTCTAGTTCAGTGATGGCTAACCTTTTGGTTGTTGCGTGCTGAAATTGCATTCATGCGCAGGTGAGAGCATGCACATGTACACATGAGAGCACACATGTGTGCCTGCACCGTAATGCAATGTACACATGACCCCCCCGTGCTCCCTCCACCCCCCTGTGCATGCATTCACAATCTTCCACATGCACCCCGTGCCCCCCATGCATGCATGGCAGATACCTGAAAATCAGCTGGCTGGCAGGTGGTGCGCGTGCATGCACAGTGAAACTGAGTTGGGATGATGGCTCACATGCCGACAGAGATGGCTCTGCGTGCCACTTCTGGCATGAGTGTCATAGGTTCGCCATCCTGGTTCTAGTTGGTAGGCAGTCTTGGCCACGGTAGAAGGTGCTGCTCTTAGGGCAAGTCCATTCTTCTCTCATCTTCTCTATAATTGGTGCCACACCAAGATGTTGTTGAATTGTGTCATTTGTGATGTGGTCAAGAAGGGAGATGCCCTCTCTCACCCACCAGACTAGCTAAAATGTATAGTTCTCAATCTTCAATATGTTGGAAATGTTTGAAAGAACGGGGCACCCATTATCATATGTGGTGGGAGTGCAAGAAAATGCAAGAATTTTGGCACAAAATTTGGCAATGGTTAGAGGAAATGATAAGCCTAAAAATAAATTACACACCAGAAATGTTCCTATTAGGAATAACAAATGAGAATCTAAAAAAAGCAGATATATATCTAAATATTCATGTTATCACAGCTGCAAGATTATCAATTGCCCAAACATGGAAATTAAAAGAAATACCCAACAATGAAGTAATAATAGAAAAAAAAATTACATTGCGCCAAGCTGGACAGTTTAGCATTAGAACTGAAGGAGCGAGTTTCTTCAGAATTCTATGAAATATGGAAAAAAAATTATAATTGGAGGGATATGAAAGGAAGTAAAAAATGTGAAATAGAATTTAAGAAAAAGTTTATACTGCAACAAAATGTCTAAGATAGAAATGGATACAAAGATTTACAATGTAAATATGTATATAGATGTGTATATAGATGTGTGTGTGTGTGTGTATGTGTGTATTGTTTGATGACATTCTGCTATTATAACAATGTAAACACTGTTGATATATGTCAAAGGATCACTACGTTCAAATATTTTTAAATTTTAATTTTCAATAAAAATTTTTTTGAAAAAAAGGGAGATGGCTGATATACAACAGAGCCTTTTCATTTCCATGGCATGGAGATAATTTCTGGTCCATGTTGTTGCTGCCCAGCATTCAGGGGCATAAATTGCAATAGGCCAGATGGTTGTCTTATAAATCTTGTTCTCCAAGAACCAAAATGGGATTCAAATTGTCCTATCAGAGGGCAAAAATTTCGTTACTCTCTGGGTAGAAAGTAACAGTTAGCCAAACAGGAAATGGATCATCCAGATAATTGCTACAACCAGGAGACTTGGGGTGTTTTTATTAGGAAATGGACATGAAATATTTTATAAACTGTTCATGGTCTAATAAAAATATCTTATTCAGATGGTATTTAGGATGTATTGGTTATCTATATTTTACTGGTTATATACATGTTTCCTTAAAATCTTCATGCTTATAACAATTATTTTTAAAGAGGTGGAACTGGGTGGGGAAGAGTATTTATTTGATTTGTTTATGTGATTTTTAGACGCCCATCTCACACAAGTGACTTTGGGTGACTCACAAAGACCACTACATTTGAGCCCTCCACCAAGCAAAGGTGAAAAAACTCAATGTATAATTGCCATCAATTATTATTGAGATTACAATATGTCATGCTGCATAAGTACAATATTTTATAAATTAATTTGCATCAGCAAATACCAGGCACCAGAACAAAGATATTAGAAATAATTACGATCCAACAAGTGTTACCATGATTAACATTCTTAACATTATTATGGTGTAAGCTGAAGGAATGAATTATTATTGCATTTGTTATAAAGTAGGCCTGATGGAAAGGGGAGAAATGCTAGCATAATTAAAATTTGGAAAATGTGGATGCTCTATTTATGGTAATTAGTTCAGCAGAAAAAGTTGCTGGAAGGCTTTTTTATACCATTGGAAAAAAAGGTTCCTAGAAAAGAAAATTTCAGTGATCTCAATTCAGTTCAATTCTTTATTGGCCAAGCGTGATTGTTCACACAAATAATTTGTCTTTGGTGCATAAGCTCTCAGTTTACATACAAAGAAAAGATGCATTCATCAAGAATCATAAGGTACAACAAAATGATAGGGTACAAATAAGCAATCAAATCATACTAGGAGACATTCAATATAAATCGTAAGGGTACAAGTGACAAAGTTACAGTCATACAGTCACAAGTAGGAGGGGATGGGTGATTAGGAGTGATGAGAAGATTAATAGTAATAGTAGTGCAGACTTTATAAACAGTTGGACAGTGTTGTGGGAATTATTTGTTTAGCAGAATGATGGCATTCAGGAAAAAACTGTCCTTGTATCTAGTTGTTCTGGTGTGCAGTGCTCTATAGTGTTGTTTTGAGGGAAGGACTTGAGACAGTTTATGTCCAGGATGTGAGAGGATGTGAGATATTTTCACAGCCCTCTTTTTGACTTGTGCAGGATACAGGTCCTCCATGGAAGGCAGGTTGGTAGGAATTGTTTTTTTTCTGCTGTCCTAATGACTCTCTGGAGTCTGTGTCTGTCTTGTTGAGTTGCAGAGCCAAACCAGACAGTTATAGAGGTGCAGATGACAGACTCAATAATGATCTCTGAGAAGTGAGAAAAAAACTGCTGCCTTGTAGAATGTAGGTATGTTTTATCATCATTGCACCTACTAACCAAAGTAGCCTGCTTGCCCATCCATTTTTTAAAATGATATATGTTCTTGTTGATATGAGTTATCTTGGAAAGTCTGCCTCTCCTCTTCATGTGACGTAACCTTATAGCAGTTTGATTCTGTTCTCTGAATCAACTGAATTTTGCCTTGTTTATTTTGAAAGTAGAATAATTCAGTTAGAAGGAACTGTGGAGGTCTTCTAGTCTAAACTCCCCTCCGCCCAAAACAGGAGACCCTATATCATTAGAGACAAGTGGCTTTCCAATTTCTTCTTGAAATTCCTCTGTGATGGAGCACCAACAATTCACTGATTAATTGTTCTCACTCCTAGGAAATTCCTCCTTAGTTCTAGGTTGGATCTTTCTTTAATGATCTTTCAACCTGTTACATCTTGTTTTGCCCTCCAGTGCTTTGATTATGATGATGAATTCTTTATTGACCAAGTGTGATTAGACACATAAGTCTGCGGAGGACTAGGATGAGGGTCCTGCATCTGATGCAGAGATGGGGTCAGGACCATCTGGGAGTTATGTGCTGACTCCAGAGCCTCCAGAATCTGGCAGCAGCACGGCAGAGGAACAAGGGGAGCCTGTTCCCAGTGTGTGTGCGCGCAGAGCTGCCAGAAGGTAAGAACAGTAAAGACAAAGGGGGCAAAAGATTTATGCAATCTGAAGAGAAACTAGAGTTCAGCAACAGCCTTGAGATATGTCATGCATATACAGCTGATTGAAAACTTTCGAGCAGTATTAGGCAAGGATATTTTCTAGTTACTATTTCTTGAAGCATCTGAAATGGGTCTGATGATTATTTTTAAAAATTGGGTGAGAGGAAAATACATTTGATGTATGTATGTGATGTAGTCATGTCTCATTGGTTTGGGTTTCATCTTTTGCTATACCCTTGTATCAAAAGGAAATTCCTTAGGGATCCTTGCTAAATCAAATAAGTTTATTCTGTGTAGATGGTTACTGGGTGTTCTGACCCAAACCTGTTTCCAAGAGAACAAACACAAGACAAAGACAGCAGCACGATCTTTTAATATTTCATCTATGAATTCTGTTTCTTCACAGATAAAAAGGCTGCTTCCAACTAATTAGCTCCAACAAGAAAGAGCCTTGCCAAGTTTTTACAAGGCTGCCAAAAAACAACAGATAAGAACAACAGATAAGAACAACATAAGACACCAACTGTAGTGTCCAAGAGGCTGAGTTTCAAAACATCTTTGCTTCCTACAAAGAACGTTCACTGCACAGCTGCCTTTTATCTTCTTGAAGGAGAGGCCATTACCTTGCAGCCTTACTCCTGAGTCACCCATGCTGTTGTAGCTGCTCTTTCCTGCAAGCAATCTTGCATGCATGCACACTTAGCACAGGCTCCTCGGGAACCTGATAATTCTCTGGTAATATCACACTACTAACGAGAGCATACAAAACATTTGCTAGACCAATACTTGAATACAGCTCATCAGTCTGGAACCTGCATTACATATCTGATATTAACACAGTTGAGAAAGTTCAGATATATTTCACAAGAAGAGTTCCCCATTCTTGTTGCAGAATATCTTATGCCACCAGACTTGAAATTCTAGACCTAGAAAACCTAGAACTATGCCGCCTTCGGTACAATCTAAGTATAGTATATCAAATCATACATTGCAATGTTCTACTTGTCAATGAATATTTCAGCTTCAACCATAACAATAGAAGAGCACACAACAGATACAAACTCAAGGTAAACTGCACCAAACTTGATTGCAGGAAATACGACTTCAGCAACAGAGTGGTCAAAGCCTGGCATACTCTATCTGACTCTGTGGTTTCTTCCCCAAACCCCAAAAACTTTAACCTTAGACTGTCTACTATTGACCTCACCCCTTTCCTAACAGGTCTGCAGGGGGTGTGCATAAGCGCACCAACATGCCTACCATCCCTGTCCTCTTGTTGTTGTTTTTCTTATATGTATCCATTTCATGTATCCATAGCTATGTTTATACTTATACCTGTTGTATTATAATTGCTTGACAAAATAAATAAAATAAAATAAAACCTCCTCATCGCTACTACCAATCCCCACAATCTCTGATGGCAGCAGTTCACTCCTTCATGGTCCTGGTCCCTCATCAGAGTCCTCGGTCTCCTCATCTGTCTGCACCTGCGGCCGGCTAACCACGACACTGGGTGATCAAATCATAAAGCATGTTAAGTGTTTTCTGCATATGAGTATTTTATTGTATCATTTTCATTCACTCATATGTTTTGCTTCTCAGAAAGCTTCAGCTATTCAAATTGCTCTTTTTCAGTTATTTTGTATTAAAATGGTGCAGCAATAATAGATTATTAAATTCTACAGTGTTAAAGTGAAAAAAAAGAGAAAAGGGTCAACTCGTGAGGAAGGCATGGAGGTGATTGCCCCTCCCATAAGACATAAAGGAGGAGAAAAGGGACAGGAATCTTTGCAGGAAGCAACGTTGGTCGCTCTGATCAGTTTGGACTCTGAAAGCTCCATGGTGAATTTGTTCTCCATTTGGTTTTGGAAAGACTAACAACGAAATAATAGTTGTTGGCAGCACTTCATGTAAGATAAGGTGCCTTCTTATCAGATGTCTCTCAAAGAACTTTGGCAGATGTCCCTGGGACTAATTATAACCAATTGAGACTTATTCTGGGCTGTGAATGACGATAATTCACAGCCACTGAACTAAAATAGAAGAGTTTTGGGTTTTATGTCTGCTTGCTGGTGTCTCAGGAAGCTCTGGTCAAAACAAGAGCATGTGGGTGGACAGGCCAGCCCACATGCTCATCAAAGCAAACCAGCTCAGAGCCAGCTGATAGTTAGAACAAGGGGTTTGCCCGAACTGGTCCAAACCAGGAGAATCTCAACCTTGCTCTTTTCCCTTTTTCACCTCTATCCTAGACTTTTCTCTCTTACTATTTTCCTCCTCTATTTTCCCTTCATTTTCATTTTTTTTCCTTGCATTTTTGTATTTGTATGCTTTGATGGACTGATAAAATGTTGACAATTGAGCAAGCTGCTGTATTCTTGACTGCACTCCTGGCTGCTGTTGCTTTGACAGACTGAGAACTGGCTAGGGAAAATGAACAGAAGGCAGGATTCATCCATGCCCTTTCTCAGGTACAGGGATCTGCATTTCTGGCTTGCCTTTGGATTAAGAATCAACCTCTTTACGAGGAGGCTTTTTTAATTTATTGCACAACATATAGCTAAGAAAAGCAAGAGGGCAAACGTCTGTATGAAATTAGACGTAGGGCTTGGTTATGGTGGGTTATTTTTTTAATGGCTGTGCAACAAAGGATTATATTGGATTTTTTTTTTATGGTTAAGAGTGCTGCTCACCAATTCCAATACTCTCTTGCAGAAAAAGTTTTTAATTTGTATAAACTTGTGCACCTTCATCCAAGCACAAATGGGCTAATTGATTAGTAACTGAGGCAAAGCAAGTGGAGGTGAGGCCTTTTTATATGCAAATTAGAACATATATTTGGGGTGGGATTCAAATTTTTTAACAACTGGTTCTGTGGGCGTGGCTTAGGTGGTGAGCATGGCTTGGTGGTCAAGTGACTGGGTGGACATGGCTTGGTGGTCATGTTATTGGCTGGGCATTGCCAACTCAATATCACTCACATCAAGGCATGCATCTCCTCCCATGACTCTAGGGATGCTGCAATAGTCGTAAGTGTGAAAAATGGTCATAAATCACTTTTTTCAGTGCCATTGTACCAGCAAGGGAGAGGGGAAAAACTCCAGAGAGATGTTCCTGAGACAGGAATTCCAGTCCTACCAAGAATGTAATAAGGGTCAACAGAAAGGCCGTTTCTGTAAGTAACACCAGAATGTTTCCTTCCTGCCTTCCTTACAGGATTAGGCCAGTAATTTCTTCTAACAGCCAGTTCTCCAAATTGCTTAGAATGTTAACAACCGATTCTAGCGAATAGGTGCGAACTGGTAGAATCCCACCCCTGCATATATTTAATTTGCTTCTGATTTATTTATTGGGTTACCTCACAGGTGAGTTAAAGTGCACATTGAGGTGGGATAGGTGAGGCAGCGACTAGCTCAAAGCCTTGAGATCCAGGTACTATTTGTTATTTCTAAGTTGCTCTAATTAACACTTTGACTAATTGTCAGTCCTACCCCAGTCCAATCCCTTATGAAAGAAAGACCCTTGACTCCATTCAAATTTGTTTATGATCATAATATACTTTAAGAAACCCATTTTCCTTTTTGTATATACTTTATTAAATTTCTACAAAAGATAAAATGCAAAGGAGCAGGTTTCCCGATTATATATTTATTTGTAGAAATATAATAAAATATATTACTTTTCATTAGGAGGTACTTTTCATTAGGAGCTTGCACCATCTAGAGAGAGATTTGATTTTTACTGAAGTGATTGTGAAATAGTTAGAAATTCACTAACCAGGTACTTTAGTCAGTAGATCTGTAAGTCACATCAACAGAATAATTTAATTCAATCTCCCTTCAAGGGTCATGCATAAAATAATGGAATTCATGAGTTCCAAGTGTTTATTAGGATCTGACCATCCTGAAGTCATCAGCATAATAGAACTTCAAGGATATCAGCCCATTTAAAACTACAGATCTACAAGCTGATCAGTGTAACTGTTACAAATTCTGTTTATATATAGCACCACAGAGCAAACAAAGAGTACAATTACCATGTGCTTTACTGCTCAACTATTTAACTGTAACAGGAAACAGGAAACCTTACTTAGAATAAAAGAGCATAGAGTATATACCATAGATCCAAACTTGTAAACATTGTCATCTACTGGCTGAATACTACTGTAGTTGTTTCATAAAAATACATTCCAACGATGAATTCCAACAGTAACACAGGTTGAATAACAGAACAGCAGAGTTGGAAGGGACTTTGGACGTCTTCTAGGCCAACCCCATGTTCAAACAGGAGACCTTTTACCATTTCAGACAAATGGCTGTCCTGTCTCTTGTTAAAAATCTTCAGTGATGGAGCACCCACAAGAAATCAAGCCATTCCACTGGTGGATTGTTCTTGCAGTCAGGAAATTTCTTGTTAGTTCAAGGTTCCTTCTCTCTTTGATTTGTTTCGATCCATTGTTTCTTGTCCTGCCTTGTGGTGGTTTGGAAAATAGGTTGATACTCTCTTCTTTGTGGCAGCCCCGCAAATAATAGAAGATGGTTATCATGTCACCCCTAGTTTTTCTCTTAGAAAAGACTAGACATATCCAGTTCCTGCAACCATTTTAGCATTCAGTCCCCTCATCATCTTTGTTGCTCTTTTCTGCACTCTTTCTGCAGTCTACATATTTTTGCTACATGGTTGATATCCATGGCACAGAATATCTTGCAATCTGCCCCGTTTGAAGAGAATGCTTTGAAAAGAACTCAGCTTCCTCTTTTTTGGAATGTTTTCTTTTCACCTTCTTCAATAAAAGGTTAATATTCACTCCTGGAATATTGCCCACACATTTAGAGTGTGAACTTACTCCTTCCTTTACTTATAGCAGAATATTTAATGTGGGAAATGTTTGTACATTCTGATGTGATTTGAACTCAGCAACAGTTTGAATTGTTGGATACAATATATATGGATGTGTTTTACCTTGCAATTAGTAAAAAAAATATTTCATATATTTTGAATTCCATCAAAATAGCCAGAGAGAGAGAGAGAGGGAGAGAGGGAGAAGGAGAGGAGGAGAAGGAGGGAGAGAGAAAAAGACAGAGAGGAGGAGAAGGAAGAAGAAGAGAGGGAGGGAAAGAAATAAAGTCAAAGAGGAGGAAGAGGAGGAAAGGGGGGGCTGAGAGAGAGAAAACAGAGAAGGAGGAGGAGGAGGAAAAGAGCAGGGGAAGGGGGAGGGAGGGAAAGAATGACATAGTGGAGGAGAGAGTGTGAGAGGGGGAGAGAGAGAGAGAGAGACAGACAAGCAGAGATTTTCGCTGGATAATTGGGAAAACCAAAAAATACCAACAAAAATCAATATGTGTTTCACTGAGTGTAGAAAAACTTTTAATTGTGTCAAACATGAGAAAAGAAATTGGGAATTCCACAATATCTCATGGTCATCATGAGAAACTTACCCATAGGTCAGGAAACTTGGACAGAACACAGTGAAACAGACTGGCTCCAGGTTCTAAAGGAGCACTGTGAGGCTATCTATTCTCTCCTTAGTCATTCAACTGAAATTCTAGATATATATTAAGGGAAGTTGGATTGAAAGAAGATGAGCACAATTTTATAATTGGAGGAAGAAACATCAGTAACCTGCCCTGTGTAGATGACATTAGTCTGACAGCTGAATATGAAAAGGATACAAAAGGTTTACTAGTAAAGGACAAGGAACAGAATGTGGGGGAGGGATGGAAATAATGTTAAATATAAAGACCAAATTGATTACAATAGGTCAAACTACCAGCCTTAGAATTGTCAGTGAAAACATTGAAGTGATGGGCAGCTTCTGCCCTTTGGGATCAATCAACAGTGACGGAATTAACAATCAAGAAACATGCAGTCAAAAAATATCCAAAATCCCTTCCAATTCTATTATTTTATGTTTTATGCTTTAGATTATCATTCAGTAAAGCAGCCATTGTAACGGGAGAGCTGACAGCTGTGAAAGCTTTGGGAAAAAAAATGCTGTGATGTGTTTATATGTACAAAAATCAGAATTATGCAAGCCACAGTATTCCCTGTGTCACTTTATGGAAGCAAAGGATTAAAGAGGGATACTCAAGACAAATGTTGACACCTTTGAATCTGGCAGTGAAGACTCGTGAGAATATCATAGACAGCCAAGCAATCAAACCAATGGATCTTTGGATTTCAGGTAAGACCCCTCAGCTGATTAGTTCAAAGATCTTAGGATCTTTGAATTAATTTGATGAGTGGTGCAGTGGTTAGAATGTGCTATTGCAGGGTGACTATGCCCACAGCCTGGTGTTCGATCCTGACTGGCTCAAGGTTGACTTAGCCTTCCATCCTTCTGAGGTCAGTAAAATGAGGATGCAGATTATTGGGGGCAATGGGCTGATGCTGTAAATCACTTAGAGAAGGCTGTAAAAAAAACTGAAGCGTTATATAAGTCTAAGTGCTGATGTTAGTGCTGTAGAGCTACAAATAACTGGGCTCTAATATCCTACTTCAAATACCTTATGTGAAGACCTAACTTTCTGGAAAAGGCCCCAATGCTAGGAAACACAGAAAGAAAGAAAACAGATGATCAGCATATGAGTTTAACAGAATAACAGAGTTGGAAAGGATCTTGGAGGAGACCCTATACTATTTCAGACAGATGGTTGTGAGGTCTCATTTTAAAAGCCTCCAATGATCGAGCACCCATCACTGTTTCGATGGAATCCCTCCACCCCCAGCCACTCAACTCATAAATCAAACACAAAACCCTCCATTTTTGCAGTTGACACATAAGAAAGAGCTATCCAGAGAACAGGTGGGTGCTCTCACAATCTCTCTCTTTTCCAGAGAACAGGTGGGTGCTCTCACAATCTCTCTGTTTTCCAAGAGATTTCACCCACCAGAATTCACTCTCTGCCAATCTCACTGCAGTGCCATCCCTGCTCCTTTAGAGGAATCTAGTTTGCCATGAACCTTCACCAGATATTGCCCCCTTTTCTTTCCTGAAGCACACTCTTAAATAGCCCACCCAGCCTGAAACCCACCCAGCCTGCTGATCCAGCTGTCAGGAATCCAGCGATTGCCCTAATTAAATCATGACCCTCTGGCCAAGTTTCAAAAGAATCCAAAAGATTTATTAGGAGCAACATGTCCAGCATAAACCCAGTATGAAGCCAACTCTGAGATACATAATTTACTATCATCTATAACCCTGTTTCTTCCCACTTCCCTGAGTATGTCATACATCAGATTTTCCAACAAAACACAGGCTGGGTGTGATCAATCACTCTCCAGTGAAGGATTTTCGTGGGCAGAAAATCCAGTAGCCTAGGCTATAATCTCCACAAGATAAGTGTGGAATGTGCTTCTGGTCTTCATCTGTCACACTACTCCCTCAGGCCTTTCCCTCTTCTTTCTTATGGTAACTTGGAAACAGGCATATGAATGATTTACAAGTTGACATCAGCAAGGAAAACATCTTCAGGGTTGATTAACTCTGAACAAGCTACTGGAGATGTGATTGGCACAGCCCCCAAATGCCATGGGGCTTCCAGTAATCTTTAGACATTAATTGTGTCAACCACAGCTGCAGAAGAGCCCTCCGCATTGAGTAACTCTTGAGAAATCTGGCTGACCCAAAGAATCATGTACAAAAGTTCAGCTGATATTTGGGGATGGGAAGTTGACAACCAGGTGAAACACAACCTATCTAAGAGAATAATGAGGCTTAAGTTCTCTGGTATGCACTTTAACATTGATGACTTAAATATAAGGGTCCCCAAAAACACTGCTATCCAGAAGATTGCATTGGTGAATTCTAAATCCTATTAACAAATGATTTCTTTCTTTCTTTCTTTCTTTCTTTCTTTCTTTCTTTCTTTCTTTCTTTCTTTCTTTCTTTCTTTCTTCCTTCCTTCCTTCCTCCCTCCCTCCCTCCTTTCTTTCCTTTCTTGCTGGGGACTTGCAGGGGTTTGGGAGAGCCCCTAGCTAAGATTCTGTGCAGTTGGGAGAACCCCCAAATTCCACTCCTGGCTGGCCCCATCCATCCCTCCCCTCCCAGGGGTCCCCACATGGCTCATTTTGGATGCAGGTAAGTGCAGGGCATGCACGGAGGCTCAGGGAGGGTGAAAGATGGGCCTCTTGGAAGTTTGGGAAGGCTGGAATGGGCCCGTTTCTGACTTCTAGAGAGCCTTTTTTTCCTTCCCAGAGGCCTGAGGAAAGCCTTTGGAGCCCGGGGAGGGCAAAAATGGGCCCTTCCACCCGCCGTGGTGCAGGAGGCTGACTATGCCATGCCCACCATGGCCACGCCCACCCAGCAAACAGGCAGAGAATATTTTCCTAAAATTTTTGAATCCCACCCATGGGCTAGAGATATTAAAGCCTCCATTTAATGTCCCTTCTCACTCCTTTTTTAATTGTTAAGGCTGCTATTTTCGGTAGCTGGCTGGATTAAAGCTTGCGATAGAGAAATAAAGGAAATACATCCACCTGTTTGGATTTTTTACTCCAAATGTTTGGTGTTGTTTTTTTTCCCAGCGGTGTTTTTACTCCATCTTGCAACAGAGAACGGTAAAGCAAATACATCTACCTGCCTGCCTTGTTTTGTTATTCAACCTGCTGTTAAACAGTATTAATCACGGATTCTTTCTTTTCTTTTCCTTTTTTAAAAAAGAAAGCTTAATAATTACCCTACCAGATAAAGGCCTCTTTTTCCAAGAAAAATGCTCTCTTGTGTATGTATGAAGGAGGTGTGGGTAAGAATGCAAAGAGCTGAATTTCTGAAGCACTTTATCGCCAGCTAGTTTGTCAGTGGGGTAGCCACGTGACATCCTCCACACACCCCCTCTTGAAATGGCTGGTTTCCTTACAGAATGTTCCACCGGGAATAGCATAATGCATGGAAAAGCTCAAAAATCAATGGTCTTCTTCATTGAAAGGTGCCCTCGGGGGACCAAAAAAGCAGCGAGTAGCTGATTAGTTTGTGCGTGCGCACCGGCAGATGATAAAGCGGTGCTGAAATCGGTTGTATGCCCTAATAAAATAACCAGCCCTGTCTTTTAAAGCTACTCTATGCACTCGTATCTTAGGGGAATATCCCTCCATTAACCAAAGCCAGGTTGTAACTCATCTTTAAGCACAGTAAGAAAATGCCAGCGAGTAGCAACTCATAATAACTTCAGAGGGCCACTGGTGCAAGGAAAGAGAAACCGGGAGAAAAAATGTACAAGATTTTTGAGACCTTTCAAAGGCTTGCTGGTAGCTGTCATTTATTGTTAAACCTTTTAAACCTTCCATGCACTTATTTCTATGCTCTTATTTCCACTTATTTTCCATACAGTTATTATGAAACCATGCCCAGTTTTCCAGGCAGGTTACATATAATTAAAATACATCTCCCAGCTGTAAAATAAACAAAACCCAATGCAATAACCCAGCCAGCTGCACAAAATAGCAGCCTTAACAGTCAAAGAAAGCATGAGAAGGGATAATAAATGGAGACTTAATATTTCTAAACTGAGATATTATTAAAAAAAAAAAGACAAATATTGCTGGCAAACAAAAGGCTAGAATATTTGATTGATTATGATTTCAGAAGTTAGCATGACTGATTTCTGTTTCTTAAAATATCAAAGGTTGAACCATGAGTCAAGTCCCAAACTTCTACTTCTAGATCTGGCACACATTTTTCTGGAATTCTCTTAGTTGAAGGACCAACAGATTCAAAAGATACCAAGATAGGGAAATCTGATGTAGAAGGTGATTGGTTAGTGCTCACACATCTTGACTTCTGTCGATCATTTATATCAGTGACCCCCAACCTTTTGGGCACCAGGGACCAGTTCCATGGAGAGAGGTTTGTCCGTGGACCAGAGGGGGGCGTGGTTTTTCATGCTGATTGCATCCCATGGATGTTTGCATGGCCTGGTTTTTGGCATGCCACAAAGTGGTACTGGTCCACAGACTGGGGGTTGGGATGATATCTATCTGTCTGTCTATCTATCTATCTATCTATCTATCTATCTATCTATCTATCTATCTATCTATCTATCATCTATCACATCTATCTATCCATCCATCCATCACCTGTCTCTGTCTGTCTGCTGCCTGTCTGCCTATCTTATCTTATCTTATCTTATCTTATCTTATCTTATCTTATCTTATCTTATCTTATCTTATCTTATCTTATCTTATCTTATCTTATCTGTTATCTCTCACCTCTATCCATCCATCCATCCATTACCTGTCTTTACTGCCTGACTGCCATCTTATCTATCTATCTATCTATCTATCTATCTATCTATCTATCTATCTATCTATCTATCTATCTATCTATCTATCATCTATCTATCATCTATCCATCCATCCATCATCTTTATCATATATCTTCCAAGTAGAATAGAATCAACTTAGTACTTGAATGATAAAATTATCAGGAAAGCTGAAAGCTATAAACTTGATTTGGAATTTGAGCTGGAATGGGGAAATCTTGACAGAAGACAAGAACAAATCACTCCCATATTATTCTCAAGGAAATAACACCCATGTATCCAATCAACAGTCCTGCAAAATTCATACTGATGTTTGCCTGTAAATGTCTTTGGTGAGAGGCCCCTTGAGAGATATTTTTCTTGCTTGAAAAGGTAGAAATAGTTGCAATCAACTGTTATGTTTTTAAGATATTTTTTACCCTCTTAGGCAGAGATATGCTGGCCTTCACAGCCAGAGCAAGACTCTCATTTTCAGCTTTCCAAATGAAGGAGTCATGTTGATCTTTGTTGGGAAGCAAATTGACATCAAGGCTCAGTTAGGCTGGAAGAGGTTCTTCAAGTGAGCAACTGATGCATCTGGAGCCAGGAAAAAAACAATGGAACGCCCTCTGAACTAAGAAAGTAAATGTCAAAATGTTCTCACAAGAAGAAAAGTGTGTCATCAGCAATGGAAAACAGTTCACTTCTATGTAAACTGTGCATGATGAAGGAGAGAGAGAAAGAGAAAGAGAGAGAAAGAGATTTAAAGACTCAAGATATCTTGAGGAACTTCCCAGCTTCTAGTCCTATACTTTGTGCATCCCATTTGCAGGACAGCAGCATGTATCATACATACACCTACCTAAATACATACATCATATATACATATACAGGACATAGTCTAGATAAAAAAAGGACTGGGAGGGGGGACACAATAGTAGTATTCCAATATTTCAGGGACTGCCACAAAAAAGTAGGTGTCAACTTATTTTTCAAAGCACCAGAAGGCAGGACAAGAAACAATGGATGGAAACCAGTAAAGGAGAGAAGCAACTTGGAATTAAAGAGAAACTCCCTAACAGTGACAAAAACTAACCAGTGGAATGGTTTACCTCCAGCAGTTGTGGGTTCTTCATCACTGCAGATTTTTAAGAAGAGACTGGACTGCCACCTGTCTGAAATGGTATAGGATCTGCTGCTTGAGTAGGAGGCTGGACTAGAAGACTTCCAAGGTCCCTTCCAGCTCTATCCTGATTTAAATGGTATAGGGTCTCCTGCTTGATCAGGGAGTTAGACTAAAAGACTTCCAAGGTCCCTTCCAGCTTTGTTCTGATTAATTGATTGACCTTTTTGGCATGGCTGTGGCCTCAAGGCTCTTCAAATAAACTCCTGTGCAAGCAGCCGTTATACTCTTGGTAAATAATGTCCTGGGAGTTTCTTTTGCAGTTACCAATGGGATGATTGACAGGTGAGTCACATCTAGCCAATGGTGGGATTCAAATAATTTAACAACCAGTTCACCCAGGGTCAGCTTGGCTGTCATGGGAGGTGTGGCCCATCCCCATTCTCCAGCTCCACCACACATGCGGGACAAGCCTCCCGTGATGGCCAACCTGACTCTGGGTGAACTAGTTGTTAAATCACCCCTGCTATATAAAAATAGATCCTGGGTGCTATGCTGCAGTGGAGAAATGGGAAATGGAGTGGCCGGTGCGAAGGAAGGAGGAGGAGCTGGGAGAAGAAAGAGGGAGAGCGGCCTTCTCCTTCTTTCATGCTGGCTGCTCTGTTTCCCATTTCTCCATTGCAGCGGGAAGGTGGTAATTTAACAACTGGTTCACCCAGAGTCAGGTGGGCCATCTTGGAAGATCAACTCGCATGTGTGGTGGAGCTGGAGGACCGGGATGGGCCACATCTCCCACAGCAGCCAACCTGACCCTGGGATGCCCGTTTCTCCACTGCATCACAGTACCTAGTATCCACTTTGATAGATGGGTGATGGTGGTGTAATTTAACAACCGGTTCATTGGAACCGGTGTGAACCAGCTGAATCCCACCACTGCATCTAGCCCAGTGGTGGCTAACCTTTTTGGGCTCCTGTGCTGAAAATTGCATGTGCACTTGTATGTGTGTGCTTGCGTGCCAGCGCCCAAAAGGCAATGCACACAGCACCCCCCATGTCCCCTGGGCATGCGTGTGCGACCCCCCCTCTGCACACCCCTGCCCCCTGCACATGCACACCAGATATCAGATAATCAGCTGTGAGGCAGGTAGCGCATGCACATGCACAGTAGACCTACTCTGGCAAGTGCTCATGTGCCAGCCATAATAGCTCTGCATGCCATTTCCGGCACATGTGCCATAGGTCATGGATCTAGCCCCTCAACTCAGGGCTAAAATCATGAGGCCTTCCTGAAAGTCATCCTGAGGCCCAAAGGGAAGGGTTGAAGGAGATGTCCCTCAGGCAGGACTCGAGATGTCAGGCTTCAGAAAGGATGATGAATAATTGAATCTCACCAACAGCCTCTTCTGGAAACAACAAGGTAAGGCTGAGACATTTTAGGGCAGGGGGAAATAACTCATTCTGCAACCCTTCCATTGTGCTTTCAGGATGAGCATAAAAATTGCCTGCCAGACCTCACACCTTCCTACTTAGATGCAGCAGAAAGATTTGAGGCAAGGGGAAACCAGTTTTTCATTATTCATGCATAATTCCTGGCTTTACCCCTTTCCCACTGCCCCCACCACACTATTTCTCTGTCTCCCTTTTCTTTTTAACTGCATTTCAGAATAACATTTTGACCAAATACAATATTGGAACCTATCTTTATCAAACATTCATGTGTTGTGTGGGAGATAAAAACAGGAATCCATAATTCATACGATGGAGTGTATTACCGAGTGCGAATGAGAGGCTGAATTTAAATGAGGGAGGACTGCACAATAAATTCCTGAGAGGCATCATCTTCAATCATCTACATTATTCTCCAGATTTTTCCAGAACTGTAAATTTCATTCGTGTGTGTTTGTATGTGTGTGTGTTATATGTAACACACACAGACATACACACACAAACATATATATAGAATAGAGTACAGTACAGTAGGCTAAAATAATGATTAGGAATAGAGTAGAGTAGAGTAGAGTAGAACTATAAGATTAGAAATTAGTGTATGACTAGATTTAACTAGAACAGAACAGAATAGATATAGAATTCAGATTAAGAGTAGAGTAGAGTAGATAGAATAGGATAGAGCAGAGCAGAGCAGAACAGAACAGAATAGAACAGAATAGAGTAAGAACAACAAGTTGGAAGGACCCCAGAAGTCATCTAGTCCAATCCCCGCTTGGGTAGAATGCCTAAAAAATTTCAGACAAAAAGGTATCCAATCTCTTCTTTAAAAAGTTTCAGTGTTGGAGCATTCATGACCTCTGGGACTACAGTTATTCACTGATTAAACTGTTCTAACACACACAGACACAGACACAGACACAGACACACACACACACACCAGGCACGCCAGACACATTAACACGCCACAGAAATAAATATTAAATGAAATATAGACCAACTTGTGAGTCAGTCGTCTGTTTACCACACACTCACACATACAATAATAACATACGTAGGTACCGTATTTTTCTCACAAAATAAGGCCGGCCTTATTTTTTTTTTTTTGAGCCCGAACAAAAATGGCTAGGACATATTTTTTTGGGGGGGGATTAATTTCTTTAATTTCTCCAACAACAGCGTCTGAGTCGCTCCTGCTTTTCCTTGTCCTTATAACAACACAGGGAAAAAAGATTTTGAGGTACCTGGGACGCGTGCGCTGCGTTTTATTTAAATCCCGAGCGGTGAATGGTGTGAGAAGGACGAGCGAGCACTCTGCTGCTGTATCCCATTGGTGCTCCAGTGCACGGAACCATGGAAGTTATGGAGGTGGCTTCCCCACCTGAGAAGTGGCTAACAGGCTTCCACGGTTCCCGCCGCTCCTGCCTGCTGTTATTGGAGACAGCACTGGTGAGAGAGGAGCAACAGCTGCGCTTGGCCTGGGCACTTGAATGCAGGAACAGGCTGCGCACTGGCACTTTGCAAACTTGCAGAGCCCGAGGCTAGAGCACCAAGGATAGCAGCAGCAGAGATGCTGCGTCGTCTTCTTCACACCCACCATGCACTCAGAATTAAACGAAAACTCAGCGTGGCGTGTTCCCAGGCTACCTCAAAACTTTTTTTTTTCCTGTTGTTTACAGGATGGGGGAAAAGCCAGAACGACTCAGATGCTGTTGTTGTGAGGACGGCTGGTGAGAGGCACACCAGCACCGATGGAACCATGGAAGCTACAGAGCTGAGAAGCAGCTGAAACACTGCAGACATCCAGCCGAATGCTGCCGCCTGCTGAACTGGATAAGGGAGGGGTAAGGGAGCCCTCCGTGCTCCACCATGGTGTTAGGAGCGGCTGATGGTGTGGCATAGCTGCCCGCAGGACACTCCTAATGGCAAGTTCCCCCCTGCCTTCTCCCCCCAATTTCACATGTTTTAAACTAGGCCTAAATTTGGGGAGAGAGGCTCGGAGAGAGCAAAAAACAGTCCTCCTGAAAGTTCAGGAAGGCTGGAAATGGGTCCATTTCTGGCTTCCAGAGAGCCTTGAGAGCTTGGGGAAGCTGTTTTCGCCCTCCCAGAGGCTCAAGGAAAGCCTCTGGAGCCTAGGGAAGGCAAAAACACCCCTGCCCCTGCAGTGGTTCAGGAGGCCGACTAGGCCATGCCCACCATGACCACGCTCACCCAGCAACCGGGCAGAGAACCCTTTGCTAAAATTTTTGAAGCCCACTCCTGGGTTTTCTCATAGCTGACCCTGGTTCAGCTGTGCTCTTGGTCTCTCACCTGGTTACAGTGCATTGCAGTTCTCTGATGGACAGTCAATAGTATTGTCTAATAATGGAGAACGTTGTGGAAAATGGCAAACCCTCATTCACAAATCTGTCTTAAGTAGCAAACGAACAGCTAATGGATGGTGGACACTGAAGAAATTTTTAATTAACAGCTGATAACCCAGCAGAGAATGAATTCAAGCATAAATAGAATGATGCTCAGGAAACATTACCTCTCTTTACTGAACAATAACACCGAATGAAAGAGACGGAGGGATTTCTATTTTAATTATCATTCCAGTACATTTCTTTTGATCACATATTCCTGTGTGCTCAGAGGAGTGGACTCCTTGTGAAGTAAGATTCAACTCCTTCCTTGTGAAGTAAGATTCAACTCTTTTGCTTTGGCGGTATTAGTTTTGTATTTCAGTTAAAAAGATAAATAAAAGTTTCCATTGAAATTGAAGCAGCTATTGTTATTATTCCGATTTGTTTACTTCATTTTTATCTTATGTTTAATCTATATAAAAATATAGATTTAGGGTTTTGCTTCACAAACCAGTTGATTACCTATTTTAATTATAATCTTTTTTGGGGTGATTTTTCCCAATGAATCATATATACAGTATATCAGAGGTGGGCTGCTGGGGGTTTGCGGGGGTTTGGGAGAGCCCCTAGCAAAGAGAGCCACTAGCAGTTCAGAGAACCCCAAACCCCACTCCTGGCTGGTCCTGCCTACTCCACCCCACCCATCCCAGGAGTCCCCATGCGGCCTGTTTTGGATGCAGGTAAGTGCAAGGGGTTGGTGGAGGCTCAGGGAGGGTGAAAAACGGGCCTCCTGGAAGTTCGGGAATGTGGGAAATGGGCCCATTTCCAACTTACAGAGAGCCTCCGGAGCCCGGAGAGGGCAAAAATTCCCCCCTCCCACCGTGGTGCAGGAGGCCAACTAGGCCACGCCCACCCAGCAACCAAGCAGAGAACTGGCTGCTAAATTTTTTTAAATTTTTTTTTATTGATTTTAAAACAAACATACCATAAAAACATAAGCCATCTTCCATTCCATATACATACAGTGTGCCAGCTGATTTACATATTATTTTGTGCAACCATTTCATCGTCTTCTATTACAATTACATTATATATCCTCTCATACTTTCAATCAAATATCAAGTACATTTATATCTTTATTAATCAATTGTTGACTATACTTTTATTCATTCATGTTTTATAAAATAATATCATATTTTATCTTAATTTATTTTATAACAATTCATATTGTCCTCCAGATCTATCCTAGAATCATTTTGTAAATATAATTTAAAAAAAAAAAAATAATTCTTATATGTTTATTATTTTCTAAAAAATCTACATATTCATAAACATATTTTATTATCTAACCACTGATAGAATAGATCCAAACTCTTGTAAATGGTTTATTACCTTGTTCTCGAATTTCAAACTGTAATCTACTCATTTCAGCCACATTCCAATATTCTTAATGTATTCTCCTGTAATGATATTCTCATTTTTTCCAGTTTTTTAGCAAAATACAAATCCTAGCCACTGTTAATATATTTACAATCAGATATTTCAAGAACTTTACTATATATTTCAGGCAAAAATTCCAAATAAAAAAATCTCTGGTTTCAGTGTATATGTTTATGTGTCATTTTTCCAGCCACATGTGATTTTAGTCAATATTTTTTAGCATCTGGGCATGTCCACCACGTATGGATAATATGAGCCGGGTGTCTGATGACATTTCCAACACTTTTCGGACTTATTTCTTGAACATCCTTGCTATTCTTGTCGGGGGGAAAGTGCCACTGTAATCATCTTATACAAATTTTCTTTATATGTTGTTGACATTGTCATTTTATAATTTTGAAACCACAATTTTTGCCATTTTTCTAAGTCTAAGTCTTTTGCCATATCCAAAATTCTTCCCCCAAGCAATAATAAGTTCTTAACTTGTTCTTCTTCTATTTAATTCTAAATAAATATCAATATATTTTTTTAATTACCTTTTCATCAGCACCTGTCAAAATCTTATTAAAATCAGTCAATTTATTATAGAAACCTTCTGTTTTAAATATCTATATCATACTTGAATGTATTTGCACATATGAAAACCAATTCATCTTTATCCCTTGTTCCTCTAATTTTTTGCATAGATTTAAGTTCATCCTTTTCATTCAGTATTTCACCATATCTAACTGTCTTGTTCCTTTTTGTATATTATAGGATAAGAAATGCTCAGTCAATAAACCAGACTGGAATTTTCAAATAACATTGTTTTTTAATCTTCTCCCAGTTTAACCACAGAGACTCCCATATATAATGTCTTTTAAAGTATCCCTCTGTTTTCGTTTCTTTATACCATAAAAAAGCATGCTAAAGTTTTTGAAGCCTACCCCTGACTTTGAGTAGATACCACATCCTGTTTGATTCTCAGTTTTCCATGTCATGGTTGTCCCAAAGATTTCTTTATCAAGAGGCAAAAGGACTTCCTTTGTTTTCCTTGATGATGTTTTGCTTCTCATCCAAGAACTGAAGCACTGAAGAAGTTGAATCCCTGCTTGATCAGTTTCCATCCATTGTTCCTTATCTGGCCTTCAGGTGCCTTGGAGAATAGCTTGACCCCCTCCTCCTCTCTGTGGCAGCCCTTCAAATATTAGAACAAACCTATTCTGTCTCCCCTGGTCCTTCTCTTCACAAGACTAGCCAGACCCAGTTCCTGCAACCATTCACTGTATGTTTTAGCCTCTTGTTTTAGATCTCTTTCATGGATGCTTTTGATCCAGTGCAGAGGTGAGATTCTACCGGTTCTGTCCACCTCTGTAGAACTGGTAGTTCTGAAGAGCAGTGTACGTAAAACCAGTTCTATGTCTGCTGCTGTTTTGGCTCACCCGCCTGCCCAGGCTCTTACCTGACCTTTATTTCCTGCTTTTTCAACCTCAGCTGCTTTGTGCGACACAGCTGCAGTTGAAAAAGCAGGAAAAAAAGGGCTTTTCCAACCACTGCACACTTGCACGGAGTGCTGCTCAGCTGTCCGAGCAGCTCAGCAGGATTTAAATTGCACTCAGGTGACGCAGAGCGACTGAACTGATAATTATACTGGTTGGATCCCATCCCTGATCCAGTGGGATCCATTCTATGATTGCCTTGGTTCATCTGCCATCAGTTCTTTTTGCTATGTGACCGGCCCATTTCCATTTCAATTTGTTTACTCTCTTGATCAAGGGTCTTCAAACTTGGCAAGTTTAAGACTTGTGGACTTCAACTTCCAGAATTCCTGAGCTAACATGATTGGAAGAAGAATTCTGGGAGTTGAAGTCCACAAGTCTTAAAGCTGTTCAAGTTTGAAAACCCCTGCTCTTGATTATATTGTATATTTTTGTTTGTTCTCAAATCCATGTGCAACAGCTACACTGTAGTAGGGTATAAGACACAAGGACAGTTTTTCCCCAAAAGCCATCATTCTTCTAAACAAATAATTCCCTCAACACTGTTCAACTATTTACAAAGTCTGCACTACTATTAATCTTCTCATCACTCCTTATCCCCCATCCCCTCCCACTGTATGACTGTAATTTTGTTGCTTGTATCCTTACAATTTTTATTGACTATTTCCTAGTATGATTTGATTGCTTATTTGTACCCTATGGCTATTATTAAGTGTTATACCTGATGATTCTTGACTCTTGATGAATGTATCTTTTCTTTTATGTATACTGAGAACATTTTCACCAAGACAAATTCCTTGTGTGTCCAAGCACATCTGGCCAATAAAGAGTTCTAATTCTAATTCTAAATGTATTTGTTCAAAAGGTTGACAAACCTGCCAAAATGGTATAACTGAATAATCACAAATCTAGGCAATGTACATCAAATCCCTTCCCCACACCTATCTAAAACCCTTAGAGGTTGTCATAGTTGCCATCATCCTGTTCATTACCATATTATGCATTAAATGGATTTTTGTTGCTAAAAGGTTGCCTTCCCATTGTTGCCTTCCCATTACATTCCTACAAAGAGGAACACAACTCATTTAGTTTGGTCAGCCCATCCCTTTCCATAATGTGTCAATAAAAGTATTGCTAAGACCCAGTACACAGATTATATACTCGAACTGCATCAGGACTGGTTTAGTGAGGCCTCATAAACCTTCCCCTCCTACGTAATTAATTTTGAAATTCCAGTGTTGTCTCGGACTCCCAGTTCACACCCTTCTTCTCATTACAGACTTGTACACACCAGGATGGTTCCCCCCCCCAGCCCAGCTTTTGTAATTAAAATGGAAAATTCCAAGCATTTAGTTTTCTTTACACATTATACAATAACAGAGGAATTAATTAAGAGGTCTATATTTCCATTTCAAGGTTCAAATGCTTTCAATGAGTCGAATGGGCTGCCAGATATCTGCAGCCTCAGCAAAGTGGTTTGTGTTTTCAGCGCAGTGGTATTTTTTTGTCTTTTTTTTTTTTTTGTTACTCTCCTACAAGTGATAACTGGTGGATAAGATTTCCTGGTGAGGATACCTTTGATAAAAACTAGTTTGGTGTAGTCAAGGGAGCAGGCTAAAAAACAGAAGATTGGGAGTTGTAGTCCCACCTTGGGAGCAAAGCCAGCTGGGTGACTTTGAGCCAGTCCATTTCTCTCAACTCTACAAAGGAATCAATGGCAAGCTAGATTCTAGATAATGTGAAGGATATGTACCACACCACATTCCATTTGGCCTGCACCTTATTCTCAAAGCATTGAATGTACTTGCCCTTTCTGTTTTTCATCCCAATATGGCATGGAGACAGTTTATTTGAGAGAACACTTCTTCCTGACTACATCTATGTTTACTTCTCTCCTCTCCTCTCCTCCCTTCCCCTCCCCCTTTCTCCTCTCCTTCCCTCCTTTCCTATCTCTTCTCTTCTCCTCTTCTCCCCTTCCCTTCATCTCCACTCCTCCTCACCTCACCTCACCTCCTGCCTCTTCCTAGACCTTTCCTCCAAACTTTACAACAATACAAGAGCACACAACAGATGCAAACTCAATGTAAACCGCTCCAAACTTGATTGCAGAAAATATGATTTCAGCAACTGAGTGGTCAATGCCTGGAATGCACTACCTGACTCTGTTGTTACATCCTCTAACCCTCACTCCTTTACCTTTAAACTATCCACTGTTAACCTCACCCCATTCCTAAGAGGTCTAAAAGGGGTGTGCATAAGCACACAATCGTGCCTACCGTCCCTGTCGTATTGTCCCCATTTATTCGTACCTATTTCCTGTACCCATACTCATGTTTATTATTATCTTGTAAGTGATTGACAAAACAAATAAAACAAATAAAACAAACAAAGATGAATACTGGCTTGTGTACTGGTTTTCTCATCTGATCTACCTCGAAAGGGCTATTACAGATTAAAATGTTGGAGATTGTTAGTCTTTGATGAGTGACACCCAGCCACACTCACCCAGCTTTGCAAATTATTAGTAATTATAGCAATTAGTGATTATTTCCCTGCATGGTGCATTAAGGTAACAAATTAAGGAAAATCCACCAGTCCTTTCCCTTCATTCATCCCATTTTAAAACTTAAAGACATCATCACCCTCTGGACTCATTTCCTCTGGAGCAGAATTTTTGCATCAGAGCAGAAAATTTGTTGTCCTCCTCCCCCTCTTTCTTCTTCTTCTTCTTCTTCTTCTTCTTCTTCTTCTTCTTCTTCTTCTTCTTCTTCTTCTTCTTCTTCTTCTTCTTCTTCTTCTTCTTCTNCCTTCTCCTTCTCCTTCTCCTTCTCCTTCTCCTTCTCCTTCTCCTTCTCCTTCTCCTTCTCCTTCTCCTTCTCCTTCTCCTTCTCCTTCTCCTTCTCCTTCTCCTTCTTCTTCTTCTTCTTCTTCTTCTTCTTCTTCTTCTTGAACTAGCAGATTGTGCTTTCTTACGGCTGTCTTGTTGTTCCCTGGGACCCTTTAAGTCATTCTTACCTGCACCAGTGCTTAAATTAATGTATTCCTGCCGACACTCTGGTCCGATGGATGCTCTTAGGTATCTTTTATTTGACTTGCAAGAAAACCTTGGAGGCAAAATTAGAAAATATTGACCTATCTATAATAGGCTTGCATCCTTTGGGTTTTCCCATAGCTAGAGGAGTTACCCAATGGCAAATTAATGGATATTGATTTGCAGAGCGACCATGCTTGGAGTTGTCCTTTTCTTTTCTCCTGGCTCTTTACAATCCTGCTACTGTGACATATTGTTAAGACTTTTTTTTCCTTTACCTTGGCTTTTATATTGCCTGGAGTGTTACTTGAATAAAGACAGCAACAAATACATCCTCCCCCGCAAGAAATGTTGTCCCTGCCATATGGCAACAAGCCGACACAGTGGGACATGTACAAGTGATTCTATCATGAAAATTGTCACCCATCTCTAACTCCACATTTCCTGGAAGAACAGATGAATTGTATCTTTAAGGTCGCCATATTTGGTTTTCAGAGTTCCTGTTATTAGAAAACAGATAATATAACGTGGTGATTCCTATTCAGTCTGACCAGTGATATAAGCTCATGATTCTGTATCAATTTATCCTGTTATTCTACTGAACATCAGGAAAACCCTAATCATTTTTAGAACTGACCATGGCCAACTGGACACAGCCAACTCACTGCAGCCAGCTGACCATGGCCACCTTGCCATGAGACAACTCACCATAGCCAATTCTCCATTAGACAACTTGTTGAGGGATAAGAGTTACACTAATATCGAAGAAATAGTCTAAGAGAATCATGAAGGGAAGGATGCCAAAGAAGAGATAAAATTAAATTATTTAAATAATTAAATTGAATTGTTGAAATTCTCTGCCCTACATGTTCCCAGATGAGGTGCAGAAGGCAGTTCCTCCTCCTCCTCACTGATCACCTGCAACTGCATGCTTTCCCTAGGTGGAGCCTCAGATCCCTTCCAGATGATACTTGGAGCCATCAATTAACTCAGATCCTGATGTGCCAAGAACTGGTTCATCCTCACCTGAGCTGACATCTAGACAGGTATCTGTGGAATCATCCAGGGGAGAGTCATCACAAACCCCTTTACAGAGACCTTATACCATCCTGGAAAAATAGCTGTACAATCTGTTCTTGAAACCTTCCAATGGTGGAACACCCACAATCCTAGGAGTCACATTGTTCCATTGATTAATTATTCTTACTATCAGGAAATTTCTCCTTAGTTCCAAGTTGGATCTCTCTTTGATGAGCTTCTACCCATTGTTCCTTATCCAGGGGCTTTGGAGAATAAGTCAGTTACCACCCTATAAAGACTTAGTAAGACCACACCTAGAGTACTGCATCCAGTTTTGGTCATCACACCATAAAAAATGATGTTCAGACTCTACAAAGAGTGCAGAGAAGAGCAATCAGGGTGATCAGGGGATTTGAGACTAAAACATATGAAGAACAATTGCAGGAACTGGGTTTGGCTAGTCTAGTGAAGAGAAGGACCAGGGGAGACAAGGATAGCAGTCTTCCAATATTTGAGGAGCTACCACAGAGAGGAATGGGTCAAGCTATTTTCCAAAGCATCTGAAGGCCAGACAAGGAATAATGGATGGAAACTGAACAAGAAGAGATTTAACCTGGAAATAAGGAGAAAATTTTTGACAGTGAGAACAGTTAACCCATGGAACAGAAATTGCCTTTGGAAATTGTGGGAGCTTCATCACTTGGCACTTTCAAGAAGAGATTGGACTGTCATTTGTCAGAAATGGTGTAGGGTCTCCTGCTTGGGTGGGTGGGGGTTGGACTAGATGACCTACAAGGTCCCTTTCAACTCTGTTAATCTATTAATCTTTTATCCTCTTCTCTGTGACAGCCCTTCAAGTATTGAAAGATGCCTCTTATGTCACCTGTAGGCTTCCCCATGTTAGGTTAGACATACCTAGTTTCCTCAACCATTCCTCACATGATTTAGCATCCAGACACTTTATCATTTTTGTTGCTCTTCTCTTCATGCTTTCTTCAGCATCTTTTTCATATCCTGGAAACCAGAGCTAGATGCAGTATTTTAAGTGTGGCTCCACTAGTGAAATACAATACTGTCACTTCTTGTGATTTTGATGGAATATGTGTCTTGATACAACATAGGACTGCATTGGCTTTTTTGGTAGCTGCTGCCCACTGCTAGCTCATTCTTAAATTGTGATCCACTAAGACTCCTAGAGTTGCAATCCAGGACTCCTAGATCCCCCTCACAATTACTACTGTCTAGCTGCTGTGATCCCTCTTTTGTTGTAGACTTTAACTTGATCATTTCATCATCTGCTGATGAAGAAAAATGATTGAATATCTGTGTAACTCTGGATATGATTAATTGAAAGTTTTGCATGGAGCTATTAATATATCACAAAGGTTGTATTTTGACATGCATTTAACCAGTTAACCAACCAAGAAATTAATTTTCATCCTTTACATTTTTTTAATCAAACTCTTTTCATCATTTTTCTCTTCCTCCCTATTCGAGAGCAGAGTCTTCTGAGATTCTCTCTGATTTCTCATTGGAATAGAAGACCAGAATAACCAATTCAGATTTGGAAATGTAAGGGCTGAACATCATAAATAAAGACCTTTAGTAATGGAAAAGAGAACTCCCAAATTTTGAACTCTGACATTATCTCCAGGCAGCTGCAAGTAGAAAGCAATATATTTTCCTCATTTCAAAAGAAATTATTAGCTCTGCATCCTTTCAAGCTCCCAATCCTTTGCTTGCAACATGGAAATAATTTTCGACAGTAATTAGAAAGTTCAGCCTGATTTATGAAAGCCTTTCCTTTATTCAAGAATTAGTTAGAGTTGTTGCTGTTTTCCCAAACGGCCACAGCTATGGGGACATATAAAGTGTAAAAATAACCCAGGGTAGAAATTATCTTTGCAAATCATTAATTACATTCATACGGCATTCAGAAGCAGTACTGGAGACAGGTGAGCTCCAGGTGTGTGTACAATCGCATCTTTGCAGTGATTTCTTTTCCTTTTGGATATTTGTCTCTGATTCCAGAGTTTGACACAGAACAATTCTGTGCCACCTGCCGCTCACAAATACATGAATCTTTTCAAAGACAGATTAAGCTGATGTTAGGGACCGTGCTCCTCTCTGTATAACCATGCTACCAACTTATCCAGTGAATAGTTTTGAAATGCCAGGGCCTCATGGTGTTGGTTTGTCTCATTTTCAGATTCTAGCAGAGGTAGCTTAATGTAATCTCTCCCTCAGCCTCTCATCTCCATTCATAAATCCACCCATTCATCCATTCTTCTATTATCTCTGTCCATCTGTCGATCCATTCATCTATAGACTATATTTATCCATCCATCCATCCATTATCTATCTATCCATCCATCATCCATTCTTCTATTATCTCTGTTCATCCATCCATCCATCCATCTATTTGACTATATCCATCCATTCATCCATCTTTTATATATGCATCCATCCATCCATCTCTATATCTCTTTTATCCATCCATCTATGGTATCCATCTATGGTATCTATCTATCTATCTATCTATCTATCTATCTATCTATCTATCTATCTATCTATCTATCTTCTATCTATCTATCTTTCTATCTTATATTTCTCTCTCTTTCTCCCTCTCTTGTATCTCTGTCTGTCTGTCTGTCTGTCTGTCTGTCTGTCTGTCTGTCTATCTATCTATCTATCTATCTATCTATCTATCTATCTATCTATCTATCTATGGTATCTATCTCTATCTATCTATCTATCTATCTATCTATCTATCTATCTGTCTATGATATCTTTCTCTCTCTCTCCCCCTCTCATGTATGTATGTATGTATCTATCTATCTATCTATCTATCTATCTATCTATCTATCTATCTATCTATCTATCTAATCCCTATCCATCTATCATTTTGCATGCTGTACCACCACCAACAGTCCTGCTCTTTTGTTAATTCCTTTCCTGGGACTGCCCAGACTTTTTCTTCCCAATCTCATACTTCTCAGATCTAGACTAATAGAAACTATTAAAAAGAGAATATGGTTGGAAGTGTGGAAAAAGTATCAAGAAAAGGAAAGGAAAACACAAATATGTATCTTCATATATATTCAATTTTAAAGATAGATAGATAGATAGATAGATAGATAGATAGATAGATAGATAGATAGA